>JAGDYQ010000021.1:3873578-4006457 GCA_021962125.1 Bulinus truncatus
CAGTGACAATGAATATCTCCCTGCGTCAATGACAATGAATATCTCCCTGCGTCAGTGACAATGAATATCTCCCTGCGTCAGTGACAATGAATATCTCCCTGCGTCCGTGACAATGAATTTCTCCCTGCGTCAGTGACAATGAATATCTCCCTGCGTCAGTGCAATGCTACAAAGCCTTTTTTCTGTAATTTCAAGTGCATATCAGTTCCTTGAAATAATAATTTATTCCTTGATGGTTTATCGAACTGTTATCACTATTTATATGCCTATTATTTCAACATGTTACTCCTTTTTTATCAAATGTCGAACTGTTATATCGCTATCTCATATCAACATGTTTTCTCTACCTGTTTACCTGTTGTTTTTGTTGTTGTTTTCGTCATCCAGAGGCGTACCTAGGGTTGGGGGAAGGGGGGGTCCAAATTCGTAAGTACCCCCGGGCCCCAGCCTGAGTGGGGAGCCTCCAAAATTTTTTTTACATTAAATATTAAGTACATTATCTCATGTCATTGTGTTGAGTGTCAAAATGCAGGGGCCCCCAAAGGGGCCAAGCCCACCCCCGGGCCCCCAAATCCCTAGGTTTGGCACTGTTCTCATCTTTTATCACTGATCAATCTTTATTTTTAATATCATAATATCATTGTTTAATATCATTGTTTAATATCATTGTTTAATATCATCGTTTAATATCATTGTTTAATATCATTGTTTAATATCATTGTTTAATATCATTGTTTAATATCATTGTTTAATATCAACTGGTTATCACATAAACCTGAATCAAACTTTCGTTTTTTTTTTGTTTCTCCTATTTTCAATGCCTCTTCAATCAAGCACAAAGGCCCCTGTAGGCACCACGGTGGATGTATCGTCATCACCCGCTGGGGGTGTCGAACTGTCGGCGTTCACTAAATGGACCGAGACAACCACGTCTCACCCAAGCTGTGAATGAATATTCTGAGCCAGGTGTAAACGACTGGTGTAACGATGGTTACTATTTGAGGGTGTGGGGGAAATATGTTTGGTGGAGGCGCGAAGGGGGTGGTAGTGGTGGTGTTGGGGGGGGGGGGGTGCTATGCTTTGCAGACAAAAACCCCCATCGTCAAACAAGCTTAAATGTACAAGTTCAGATGCAGATATATGGAGATGAAAAGTCATTTTGGCCGACATGTCAATAGATGGTCAAAACATGGCCGAATAACGGACATAGCTAACGGTCTAATAAGCAAACAATCCACGGAAACTGAGACAGAAACTGTAGATAGATGGATACATCCCATAATTCCACGATTCCATTCAATTGTCAATCACGACGCCTCACCTTCCACCTCGCCCATCCACCCCCACCCCATTTCCTCCCTGACCCAGTACGTTGTTTCAACGGTGGTGAATTACAGAGTGAGACAACAAGTCCACCCAGCGGTGAGCTACATCTACAAGATCCATGATGCGCTCCTCACCACGACAGACTGGCACAAATGATGGTAATAATCCCATCAACGGGAGAGTTAAAGAAAATGGAGCGGGGGTGGGGGGGAATGGATTGGGGGTGGGGGGTGAGGTTTCAGAGAAGATGAACTACCAGCCGTGCCCTGTCTGGCTAGAGCTGAGGGGATGGGTGATGGGGGGGTGAGTGGGTGTAGGGGTGGGGAGTACTGGGGAGGTAGAGAGGAATGAATGTTCCTGTTGGATGATCCAGATTTTCTCTATTGGACTCCAGACTCACTTCAAGTTCTCCATTGATATTAATAGATCAAAAAGTTTCGATTAAAATCACTTTATTTAGTTTCCCACAAGCTCACTTTGAATCGCTTTATATTTTATAAACACTTCTATTATTAGATTTATGCGAGAGGCTGGAATTTTTCGGTTGTAAAGTTTAACCCAACCCCCTTCTATAACACTTTCTTTTTTTTTTTCTTTTTTTTTTTTTTGTTAGAGAAATATGTATCCAAAAATAAACCGGAGTTCGAAATCCAAGTGCATCTTTTAAAAACACAAATCAAAGGGTTTTGACGTCACTAAGACAAATCATTTCGTCAGCAAATCCCCGCCAAAATTTGACTATCTCTCCCATGTTTTTTTTTTTTTTTTTTTGGTATGTGCGCGTGTTTATTCTGTTGATGCTTACTCTTTTGTTATTTTTATTCCTCTACCCTATCCCCAGAGTGTGAGTTCAAATCTATATATAACGTCATCGCCTGGCATAGAGTGACATGCCCTTGAGAACAGCGAGGTAAAAGTCGGCTTCCGTCACGCTGTGTTTATGTTATACAAACCTTGACGTCTGCACACATTTTTTTTTTTGCCAGCAGACGTAGAAAAAAATAAAATAAAGGAAAGCGAAAGAACGCTTTCGACACACAAAGACTTGGAAGAAAAAAAACCCAGAATATTGGTACTTTCAACTACCAATTGATGCATTCGATTTTGTTTAAAAATGAAAATACTCAATGAAATCTTCCGGGTTTTTTATTTTTCAAATCTTAGAATATTTTTTCATCCTTTATTCGCTTGTTAATCATTGCGCAATATGAACTTTGACCTTGTTTTACCAAATTGACCTTGTACGGCGACTAGAGCAGAGATAGTATTGGAAAAAGGGTGGGGGGGGGGAGGGGAGAGAGAGTCAGGGAGGGGGCTGGGGGGTGTTGATGAGAGTTTCGTATAACTGTTTAGTTTAGCGAAAATTCCCAGGCTTTATCTGTGTTCCAGTGTTGGCAGAAAGGCGGGATTCCCGCCAGTTTAGGCGGTATTTTTGTGGGCTCCAAAGAGAGTTTTAGCTCACTGGCGAGTAGTGGCGTAAATATGGACGGGCGTAAGAGGGCTGATCCGCCCCGGTCGGCCTTTACTTCGCCACCATCAAAGGGCGATATTCTCGCCACTTTAGTATAAATAACATTGTAATTGGGAAGGAAGTTTTAAGCTCCTCCCCGAGCGTCACTTATGTTAGACACGCCCTGCTGGTGAGCTCAACGTTTTCCATTGCGTAAATATTAAAAAAAAAACAAGCAATCAAAGCCTGTTCCATTCTGGACACAGGACGTGTTAGAGCATTTTCGTATTATGTATCAGTACGTATGCTATCTTTCAGTAAATATTTGTAAATTTTGGAAATGTTTATAAATTCAATTGTGTAATGCATATATCTGAAAAAAAGATTTTAAAAAGACGTTTCTTTATATTTGAAAACAAAATTATTTTCTCTTAAATCTAACTACAAGTGGCATTTGGTCACTGAAATAGGACTCATAATTGAAACATTCTAAATTGTAGTCATTTAATCGTCCGAAAACTCCGTCAATTGTTGTTTGATAATTATATATTATGGGTTTTATAAAACGTACGGGAAGTAAGTCATGTTGAATAACTGTTACAAAAATAAATAATGATTACGCCTCTTTGATTAGCTTTTATTATTTATATTTAAAATATAAGCAAAACGGTACATTAAAAACTCTTATATTTTGGCCCTGAGAGGTCAAATCGTGAAATGGACTTTTGATGTACACTTGGCAGGCCAAGACCTACAAAATGACATATACATCATGGTTCTAGGACTTATGGTTGCTGAGATATAGGGCGCTCCATTGTTAATATAACTTATATAGTAAAAAACGGTACTTTATAAGCCCCCTTTTACGGCCCTCAGAAATCAGATCGCGAAATAGACTTTTGCTGCATACATGGCAGGCCAAGACCTACACAATGATATATACATCATGGTTCTAGGACTTATGGTTGCTGAGATATAGGGCGCTCCATTGTTAATATAACTTATATAGTAAAAAACGGTACTTTATAAGCCCCCTTTTACGGCCCTCAGAAATCAGATCGCGAAATAGACTTTTGCTGCATACATGGCAGGCCAAGACCTACACAATGATATATACATCATGGGTCTAGGATTTATGGTTGTTGAGATCTAGGATGATGACGGACAGACAGACAGACAGACAGACAAAACGGGGACAAAAAAAATGACACATACAAATCTAAAAAAAAAAGTAAGATATTATATTTTTATTTTATTTATAATAATCAATTGGGCATTTGGCGGGTTCAGTAAAGGATGTCTTATATAAAAAAAAAAGTTCCCTTAGCCCTACTGGGCCATCGGGGCAGATGAAGTGTAGAATTCATATGTTTCTATAACCTCGGCATATAAAGGGATTGTGTGGTTGGCACAACGCCCAGCCGTCTCTACTTCCCCAACTTAAGTCATGCACCCATTTAAAGCTGGGTGAACTTGTGGGACGACTTTAAAACAAATAATACCTGGAAAAATTCCAGATCGACAGTCGAGTATATACACCACTCGGCCATCCGTCCCACAATTTCTTATATGCAGGGGCGTAATTAAAAAAAAAACAACAATGTGACCAATGTCCGACATTGTCCAGCGACCGGCCAAAGCTCAAAGTGACGATGTGAACAGTGCCGTATGAAAAAAGAAAACATCAATTATGAATTTGTTGCGAAAACATAAACGCAAGATTAATTTAAATGTTAACAGATGATCACTTTTATCACTGAGACGTGCATCCATAAATCAGTTCATCGCCTTAGAGCGGACTACGTCCTACGGGCCCACTTACGACCCGTCCGGCTGACTTGAACCGGCCCACTGTATTACCCGTTCGCAATGTTTCATACAAAAAACATCAGTCCATCTGATATTGATCAGGTTCTTGTGTCGAATTTAGAACCCATTGTAGCCCGCGGACCAAATGGTTTGCCCACCCATGGCTTAAAGTCATTTGTGCTCAGTGCTGTTTCTTCATGTCTCAGTTGACTTGGGAAATCGAACCAGTCCTAGGTTTAAATCTTTGTACTCGGCTAGACTGAAATGAAAAAAAAAAAAATTGTCCAATGTTGGAGACCTGAACAAACGTTATGAGCCAAGAAATAGTTTGATTACAAAATTTCAATCTTCTTAAATATAAATGCAGCCAGATAAACAGTTAATTCTGGCGAGTATTAAGAATTCGGTGTCTGTGGATTAGTATGCACTGGATGAAAGGGGTGAGCAATATGAG
Source organism: Bulinus truncatus (assembly GCA_021962125.1). Taxonomy (NCBI): domain Eukaryota; kingdom Metazoa; phylum Mollusca; class Gastropoda; family Planorbidae; genus Bulinus; species Bulinus truncatus. Next base: position 3,878,618 of record JAGDYQ010000021.1, read on the forward strand.
CAATACTCACATTGTGTGCAATGAAGTGTTATTACTTACAAAAATAAACAAACAAAAAAAAAAGCACACTTAATGTTTAACTTGATCATGGACTGAACGACATAAGGTCTTTGATTGGCTGTTGGCATAGTCAATGTAACATCTAATTTTTTTTGAAAAGCTGTGCGCGGCAAAAGATGTTGGCTGTGCGCATCTTTAAAAGGAAATAGAAATATGTATGCGCACATTGACGGCTAATTGGCTCTGTTGCAATGTAGGGGGGGGGCGCATTCGGCAAGTTATATAGCACATGCGCACAGTTTACAGGAGCAAGTGCACATGTCTCTAGAATACACGTATTGTGAGAGTCACAGACCTAAATAAATAAATAAATTCAAAGTTTACATTGTCCCAGCGTTCAAAAATTTAAACCTCTTGGTAGAATATTTTTGATAAAAAATATATTTTTATTAATACATGTATTTAAAAAACAAACCGCGCCAGTTTACGTCAATGCGAGTATATTTTCGTCTTGTTGCTCGCCAGATGTCAGCGGTCTAGAGTCTAGACAAGCAGACGATGTGTGCGTGTGTGTGTGTAGATCGCACGTGCGCACGTTGCTGACGTCTTGAGCTTTGAGCGAGTGTCCCCGGGAGTAATAGCGTGATTTGTCAAATGTCTCGGTCGCTTGCAGCCTTTAAAACATTTTCATTATTATTATGTTGTCGTTGTTTTTTTTTGTCCATTGCATTACAGAATTTCTAACTTTAAAAAAAGGTACAGTAGACTATTGACTACCTGTCTCGCCACTATCCGCACTGTGGATTATCCAGTCTAAATTAAATTAAATTAACAACAACGTGGTTTTTATTTTAGAAAAAGAAAGTATTTTTGGTATGGTGCAGATGATGAAGAGAGTAATTTTTAATAGTTCTGTATTAACCGCATTTATTTTGTTATCCGGCTAAGCCCCCCCCCGCCCCTGCAGCACTTGGCTGGATGATATTCAGTAATAAGTGTAACCATAAAGTTTTATATTGTAAAATATTATCATTGGCGCCGGTATCGAAAATTTAGAAAGCAAATATCTAAGTAAGACCAATGTACATAATTGCCTCAGTAAAATAACACCACAATTATATTTTTTTTTAATTTAGAAATAGAATATCTCGGTACATAAGATCAAACAATACTGAAAATAAATATAAAAAAAATTTCCATTGAAAAGCAACAAACAAACAAACTAACGACCTGGCGTTACAATACTGGACAGCTGATGCCAGATATTAATAGAAGGCACGTATTTAGAAATATAGTATTGAAACCAAAACACTATTGTGTGGGACAAATTATGATAAACCCGTAGTACAATATTATAACAGCAGACAACGTGAAGACTTGGAATATTACAACATATGAATTTAACGTTGTCATTTTATATTTATTATTTTGTATGGATATTTTTTTCCTTTCCCTCCTATCCCCTTGCCCCCCCCCCCCCCCCCACAACCCTCTAACACCCCCTCCCACCATTTTGAGTACGCGTGTCTGTATGTCAGTGTATGTGTGTTTGTTATGTTATTTTTTGTGTGGTTTCCCCACCCCCCACCCCACCCCTCCTCCTCCCTTTTCTTTCTTTCTTTCTTTCTTCGTATGCAGCGGTGTGGATGAAGCAAGAATTTAGGCTCTGTCTGGGTCAGGGCAGTCCTAACAGACTGGACGGAATAGAATACGTTTGGCTGAGGGGAGGGGCGGGGCAGGGCGGGATGCAGTGGAAAAATGAGGGGGGAGAGAGAGAGAGAGAAAGAGAGACAGAGAGAGAGAGAGAGAGAGAGAGAGAAAGAGAGACAGAGAGAGAGAGAGAGAGAGAGAAGGGAGTGTCTTAAAAATATATAGTTGATAGAGAAATAAAGAGAGGGGGGAAAGCGGGGAGGGGAGGGTAGGGGGAGATAGAAAGAACGGTGGAAAGAATCAGATTAGAAAAGAAAAAAAAAACACAAATGAGTTTAAAGAAAGAATAAAATAGAGAGAGAGCAAATAAGTAGACGATATTGCTGGGGCTGGTTCAAGCGTCTGGCACTTTATACCCCGGGGCTCACAGTGGCCGTGAAGACAAATGTTGGCGGTGAGGTCTTGGATCACTTGCGTCCACAGGGATTGATTATATAGATCAAGGTCCATGGAGGGGGGGGGAGGGGGGAGGGGGGTAGGAATCATGTTTGGGTTTCTTTTTTTTTGTTTTTGTTATGTTTTTTTTTTAATTGGAATGTTTCTTTGTGACAATATTAAACAGAAAATGGCGGTGACCTTGACCCCCCACTGCAATACCTGACACCACGACAAAGAAGTTTTTCAGAAAATTAATAATTAATATCTGTCTGACCTGTGCATAAGGGGAAGTAAATAAGATTTGTACACTAGACAGTGCTGTTAGAAAACAGACCTTCTGGACGAAAATTGTCGAAGACTAGAAAACGTTACGTTCAAAGAATTTAAAAACCAAATGGAATGAAATCTCTTAGATCCTATAAACCACCAAATGGGACGCGTTTTTATGGTGCCCTTCTTTCACCCCCACACCATAGCCGATAGTGCAAGAGGCACCACGGGAGATATAGCGAGGACTTTAGCCATGTCCTGAAAATTTGCCTTGGTCCTCACCGGAGATCGAACCAGGTCGACAGTCGAGCGCTTTACCGCACGACCATCCGCCCCCCTCGGAACTAGGTTGAAGAAAGGCATACCCTGTTTATCCCTGTTTATCATTGTTTACTCTTGTTTACCATTGTTTATTCATGTTTATCCCTGTTTATTTCTAGATTTATCAGTGTTAACCTTGTTTATCCCTGTTTATCCCTGTTTATCCCTGTTTATTGATGTTTATCCCTGTTTATTGATGTTTATCCCTGTTTATCCCTGTTTATCCCTGTTTATCACATTTTATCCCTGTTTATCCCTATTTAACCTTATTCCCAACATTCCACGCCGCTACCGTCACAAAACCCTGTAAATTTTTTAATATCTAACAACTGTGACCATTTATGACAATATTTATTTATTACTGTATTTATTAAAGTATTTATTACTAAATCTATTACTGTATTTATTAAAAGTATTGATTACTAAATGTATTAATGTATTTATTAAAGTATTGATTACTAAATTTATTACTGTATTTATTAAAAGTATTGATTACTAAATTTATTACTGTATTTATTAAAAGTATTGATTACTAAATTTATTACTGTATTTATTAAAAGTATTGATTACTAAATTTATTACTGTATTTATTAAAGTATTGTTTATGTTTACTAAATTTATTACCATATTTATTAAAGTATCGCGATTTTACAAATAATTCCATCACTCGTACATTGCTCGGGGGATGAAGCCATTGTCATCCCCGCTCAACAGTCAAGGAGAAATACATCCGGTTCACACAATTTTTTTTTGGTTTGTTTACAAAAAAAAATTGTAATCATAAATAAGAGAGAATTTAAGAATGAATATTGTCATGTGCACGCTTCTTCATTCTCTCTATCTTTTCTGTTGATGTTGCGGTTCTCATTTTTTCCTCTCGTTCTCTTTATTCTCCCGTAAGACTTCCAGGTCTACGCCAGTTTTGCGACGCCCTTGAAACATGGATTTGACCCAAAAGGCGCTCAAGACATGCAATATTTCTACCCCGCCTCCTTTTCACTCCCCCCCACCCCACCCCACTCCCCTTAAAGTGATATCTAATATCGCCCCCCTCCCCCGTCTTTCCCCTCTCTCCCATTTCAACCTTCTCTGTAAAATTTGAATCTCACCAATTGTTCTTCTTTGTTCAAATGTATATTAGACCAGAGACCCCATAGTCTAGAATTGATGTGCGGCGGCGTATGCACACACACACACATTCACACACACACAAACACAAAACAATGCTCATCAACCCAGTGTCCTTCATCTAACCTCTGGTAACCACAACTTTCATTTTCTTTTCATGAGCTATTCATTCTACTGTTTTAATAATTAAACGCAGTGGCTACGGATACAGCAAACGCGCATGCGCTCTAGCGCTTAGACGGACTATTTTTTCATGCGCGATTGCTGGATTTTGTGGTCCAGCTATAGATATTGCTCCTATCCCTAACCCTATCCCTAAGCCTAACCCTATTCCTAACCCTATCCCTAACCCTAATGCGCACACAAAAAAATAGTCCGTCTAAGCGCTAGAGCTCATGCGCGTTGGCTGTATCCGTAGCCACTTCGTTTAATAAAACGCTAAAATTTGAATTGTTTATTTTTTTTTTATATAGACAATCTTATAACACAGACAGAAACAAAAATTCCCTGTTCTAATTGACCGTACTGCATAATGTGAGTGAAAGTGAACAACAATTATTTTTTTTTTCAATACTAAAGCAACTTGAATAGCTTTAAAATGGTTCATTAGCATTGGTCACTATAACACAGAGATTGAGGTCAGAGTTTGACTTATGAACCAAGAGGACCTTGGGTAGAAACTTGTGTCTGGTTGGTCAACGCTACACTGTATATAGTAGATAAACGGTACGTGGATAAGGTGTCGTCACTACATTGTTTCATTCGGGTTGTTGTGTCAGTGAATGACTCACCGGACACCGGTGGGTGGGGGGGTTGGGGCTGCTTTTCGTGGGTCCCTGACAATCATCACCAGCTGCATCACACAATCCAACCAATGGCCAAGTGTTTTTAAAAGACTACTGTATACCCTTCGTCTTGGGCTCTATTGTAGTACCCAAGGCTGCAGCCCCCCCCCCCCCCCCCAAAAAAAAAAAAAAAAAGAAAAACTAATTCTAAAAATCAAAATGTTATTATAAAATAAACTTCTTTATCATTGTGTTCCAATTTTTTCTTATATAAAACTCTCCGCACAGCCCCCTTCCCCAAGCCACACAGCCCCCCCCCCCACCCCAAAACAAAATCCTGGCTACGGCCTTGGGTGTACCTATAATAAGTTTGTGATCCCTCACTTCCCCACCTCTTCTTGTGGCTCCCACTGCCCGATCCTTTTTAGTAGACACGTGTACATACAATCAGTCTCGACTGACAACATATGGACACGTGTACATACAATCAGTCTCGACTGACAACATATGGACACGTGTACATACAATCAGTCTCGACTGACAACATATGGACACGTGTACATACAATCAGTCTCGACTGACAACATATGGACACGTGTACATACAATCAGTCTCGACTGACAACATATGGACACGTGTACATACAATCAGTCTCGACTGACAATATATGTTCATAAATATAAAAGCTTCGCTAGTTCGATAGACATTGTCATATGGCGGTGTCTTCTATAAATACGTCTTGACATAATTGGCAGACGATGAAATCTCCAATTAGAACTCCAGGCGGACATATAACACACACAAACAAACACACAAACACACACACACACAAACACACACACACACACAAACACACACACACACAAACACAAATTTAATATTATTATTATTATTTTTTAAAGTTTCTTCACTTTTGTATCTTCCGTTTCGTTAGTTTTTTTTTTTTAAAAAAAAAAAAAAGACAACAACAACTGAACAAATCCTCCAGACGTGTCAGCTCGACCTCGGCGGGTCACCGTGACCTCTCTCCAACGATTCCATTCAATCTATACATACCATAATATTTTCTTTATCATTTTGAAAAGGTCATCTTTTAAAAATGTTGCTGGGATATTGCCAAGAAGAAACTTTCACAATTTTTTTTTCAAATATCGCAATGTCTCATATTTTCCGATTCCTCCAAAAAAACAAAATAAAAAATTATAATAATTATATATAGTAACAAACTAAATTGAAAAGTATATCCGTTCTCATGGAAAGGCTGAGTCGGCAACTATCCTAGAAGCGCCTTACTAGCTCATGGGGGGGCCCTTCCTATAGAAATTCTTATCAAATCTGAGGCTTACCGGGGGGGGTCCCGACATGTACTTTTGGTTGAGGGCCTCCAATATAGCCCCAAAAGAGCGGCTTAAAAAAGAAGTGCTCAAAATAGAGCTATGTTAACTGCATTCGCTCCTCACCCCACTTCCCCGCCTCCCCCCCCCCCCAAAAAAAAGACAAGGAAAAGAAAAACTGAAATGTTCACAATGGATTAACAAGTGGCCCCTCCATATGTTTTTGGGGAGCCAGGCAAGAGCCACAATGTATAGTAAGGCATTAAAGTAAGTAAGTAAATAAAGGGCCCCTTATAGAGCCCATACAGCCCATTGGGCTCCAATAGGGCTCAGATAAAGCAGAGTTCACCTGCCCAGCTGTCATTACTTCCACTCCCCTCCATCAAATGCCCATTCGTAACGCTGAGTGAACTTTGGGGACACACGGGTCTGACCAGAGAAATGTTCCGGTATTCACCTGGGTCAGAACTCGGGACCTTTCGGGCAGCACTCCGATCGCCCGCCGCCCCTTCCCCCTTCCCCTCTCCTCCTCCTCCTCCCTGGCGGAGACTTGTGATCATGTGATAAAGCGCTCGACTGTCAATCTGACACGCCCTGGTGAGGAGCCGTGGATGATATATTTTCAGGTCATGGTTAAAGTTCCCGCTATATCTCCCCGTGGTGCATCCAAGGTCATTGCACTACGGGCTATGTTGTAGATAAAAGTAGGGTACAATAAAACCATTTCCCTTGAATGGTTTAAAGCAGTGGTTGCCAATCTTTTTTCTCGCCGCGGACCCGCCGACGTTTGATTATAGGTACACCCAAGACCGGTAGTGGTCCGCGGCCGGTTTTAACGATCTAATATTTGACATGCTATCCTATCCTTAAGTAATCAGATACTATTTAGGATGAAGAGTCTATAAGAGTTTTGATGGCCTTCCTGTAAAATGTTTGAGCAGTTGGAAGCCTCTTAATTTTGAGCCTGCCCGTCCGCCTTCTCCCCCACCCCACCCCCTCACTCGCCACGTCTGCCAGCCTCAGTACGCCATATTACGACACCAGTGTTTATATTATATTTCCTGTTCGCGGCAAAAGCTCTGTTTGCGATGGAAGATAAAGATACTGGCAGGTTAAACTTTGGGCCCCCATGAAAAATCTCCGCCATCACGAATCCCATCTGATCACAGACACCCACCAGTTTGCTTATCTAATGGGGCCTTCCATGAGTTTTTTTTTTTGGGGGGGGGGCTCTAAACTCATTTGGAGTGCACCTTCCCCCTCCCTCCCCCCTTCTTACGGCGGCCATTGATGAACGACGTCAGTTTGACAACGCACAGCGGTGGCAGAAGCAGGTCATAGTGACCCGCCAGTTTTATAATCGGTCAAACCTTTATATATACACAGTCCAGGTAATTCATTCTGAAGCCGAGACATAAAATCGACAGACAAATAAACAAAAAAAAAAAATTGCTCCATCGATCGGGGGAGAGGGGGGGAGGGGAGGAGTTACGTACATTAAAAGCGTCGTGCCTCCAATCAACACAGTATGGAATGATGACATTATAGCACAGACGCCCAACCCCGAAACCCAACGGTCTTTCACAATAATAACAAAAGGTAATAGGGGGGGGGGGTTGTAATAGCGAAGGCAACAAACAATGCGCACTGTATTTTCCATGAAATTTTTACAATGGGGAGACAATTATGACACGTCTGGGGGGTTGAAACTCGGTTAACTCCCCATGTCTACATGGCAACAGCAGCTGTGGAAGGAGCGGAGGGATACAAAAAAATTTCAGCGATGCGGACGCGCGGACTGACTGCAAACCAATATTGTAAGATTCTGCGGACGCGGATCATTGATAGAAATCCATGGACGGGCGCAGACGCTAAATTTCAAGATCCGCACACCTCTGCTAGACACGTATGAGGTCATTATTGTATTGAAAAGACCACTTTTAAAAGAGACGCAACCGTAGTCGGGAGAATCAGAAAATATATAGGGAATAAAAGAAGTTAAATTTAAAAAAAAGATAAGAACTCCTTCCCTACCGTATATACCAGCCAAACTCCCACCAACCCACTCCATTCCTCAATCTATGTTAGCTTTAAGTCATCTTGACTTTACGGTCGACATGCTTTTTAAAAAAAAAAAAAAAAAAAACAGAAAAGAAAAAGAAAATATGTAGTTTAATGCAAAAAAAAGGGGGGGGGGCTGTTTCAACTTCCTGGACTTTATTTAATCATCACCCGGTCTTTTTAAAATTAATTTAACTAACAAAAGGGTTTTAATTATAGAAGGTTATTGGTAACCATGGAAACGACAAAAAACACAAGCGATTTAAAAAAAATATGATTTATAGCGGTTTTAGTATAATATCGTTTGTTTTATTTATTTATTTATTGTGTGTTAATTATGCAGTTTGTTTTTTTTCAAGGGCGGTTCTAATGGGCAGCCAATCATACTGGCCTAGAGAGGGGGGGCATATGTCTGCTAAGCAAGGCATAGAGAGGGTCCCCAATATAGCAAGTATTCTTATGTGTGTGTGTGTGTGTGTTTGTTGTCTTGCCACCTCGTGGTGCCTCCCTGAACAGACATGGATAATTAAGGTGTGTGTGGGGAGGTGGGGGGAGGGGGGATTCTAAAAATCCAGAAGAGAATCTGACATAATCTGGGATGTAAATGACAGTGCACGACTCAGGGCCTGTGTTTATGTTTGAGCAAAATAAATACCTACCTAGATCCCACTTCTAAAGGTGCCCCCCCCCACCCAACCATCGAAGTACTAGTTCACATTCAATCTACTGCTTAAAAGGGATCCCCCAATAGATACTTATGCCTCGGGCCCCTATATCATATATCTGCTTCCATCCTCCCTCCCTTCCCCCCACCCTTAGATATATATTATGAACAATTCTGATATGGCTTTGTTCTCACAATCACTCTAGCCTGACATGGAGGAAAAAAAAAAATCATGAATTAAACGTCCCCACTACAAAAGAACATGTACTGTGATTTGACCCCGAATGAACTTTTAAAAGTCCGCTTCGTTTCCCCATCAGTACAACAGAATCTGGCACCTCCCCCCCCCCTTTCCACACACTCGGCTAGCGGCCATCCTTCCACGATCCTATCCATACCCATACTGGTGACAGTGTGTGTGTGTGTGTGTGTGTGTGTGTGTGTATACCAGTGAGAGAGAGAGAGAGAGATCTTTCTTACAGGAAGTATCTTCTTTAGCAAATTTTATTTCTTTAATTTTTTTTTCGTTTCTTACTTTCAACTTTCTTCCCCGTTTCATTGTGTTAACAGCCAGTCGTCATAACTATCATTCATTTGTGTAATTCGGTCAGTATTTCTATCCAAGTCTCTGAACAGTCTGCTCCAGCCGATGAACGCCTTTCTATTCGCCCCACCCCCGCCCCCTCAACACGCTCATCTATCGACTTGTCAATCATATCGATCCCCCCCCCACCCAACTCAACAAGATATCTACTCCATACTTCTGCCACCCCACCCTTCCCCACTTCCTCTCCATCGTCATCACCCGACAACACCCCTCCCTCCCTCCCCCCACCCACCCACAACCCGCTCTCGTCCACCACAACCGGTGGTTCTTACAGCAGCAAGCGCCACCACTAACCCCACCCCCGCTCTATGGGCGAGGGTTTATTTATATATTTAACCTGCCCGACGTGCTGCTTCAAGGTCGATATGACCTAACCTTGAATGATATGCACGTTGGAGAAAATCGTTCTGCCTAACAAAACAGTCGCCCAGAAGAACGAGGGGGAGAAACGATTAAATATATATATATATATATATATATATATATATATATATATATATATATATATATATATATATATATATATATATTAACAAATTCATACGTATTGAAACACGATGATTAATGAAGGTAAGAAAGAAAGAGTGAGAAAGAGAAATTGAAATTTAGCAAATATTTGTTACATAAATTATTAAGAATGTGGGAAATGACGAACGGGGAATGAATGTTTCAAACAACAACAACAACAACACAGATATGTAAACATTAATGTAGTCACACTAATAATACAACACTCAGAAAGAGATAGGAAAGGGGAAAGAGATAAGTAGGGACATATAGATAGATGAAAAGATTAGATAGATATGAAGAAAGATTGATATATGTTTCAGACAGACATAAAAATAGATAGATAGATAAAAAGATACTAATCGATAGATAGATAGATACTAATAGATAGATAGATAGATACTTATAGATAGATAGAAAGATAGATACTAATAGAAAGATAGATAGATAGATAGATACTAATATATATATATATATATAGTTAGATAGATAGATACTAATAGATAGATAGATAGGTACTAATAGCTAGATACTAATAGATAGATACTGATAGATACTCATAGATAGATAGATAGATACTCATAGATAGATAGATAGATAGATAGATAGATAGATAGATAGATAGATAGATAGATAGATAGATAGATAGATAGATAGATAGATAGATAGATAGATAGATAGACACCGCTATTTTGTGTGTTGATAATGTATTGTTCGACTTCCCGCCAGTACAGAGACCGGTAGAGAGACCGTGCAGGGAGAAAAGGGGCGGGGCAGAGAGAGAGAGAGAGACAGAGAGAGAGAAAGAGAGAGACGGACAGATATATAAATAGACACAGATTAAAACCGTCTGTACTTAATCTTCTCTCAACTTACCCTGTGTGCACCGATGAAAAACAGATTCAACCATTCTTGTTTTTCTCATCGGTTTCCAGATCATGATAACAACAACAACAATACGGTGTTTACAAATTGCTCTTTGGAGTTAACTGTTATGTTGGTTAGTTTTTTTCTGAAGTTGGAATCTCGCAATGCTTAAGAACATGATTCTGTGTAAGATATTAATATCGTGGCGACAACTGAAGAAGTATATTAGATAGAAAAGCCGGACCTAGTGCAAACGGATAGGGCATTTATGTAAAATGATATAAATTAACTTACTTGATTTAATTCCTTGAACTCCTTGCGGAGCAAAGTACCTCTGCAACCATTCTCCAATGCGCTCTTGTTTTTGGGAGGCCTTTTCAATTTCCCGCCATGTCTGTTAGCAGATTTTTTTTTCATCTCCTGCTCGCAAGACCTTCTCCAAGTGGTCTTTGGGCGGCCGACATTTCTCTGGCCTTGAGGTGGGGGGGGGGTGGTCACTGCAGAGCCATTTTCGTGATGTCTTCTGGGGGCTTTCCTTAGCGAGTGGCCGATCCATCTCCATTTCCTCCTGGACACTTGTAGATCTATGGGATCTTTGGTATTTCGGTTTGCCATTTTCCAGAGATCTTCGATCCTGAATGTATCTAGTCGCCTTATCTATATACATTAAATGTAATTGCAATAAATCTCGGGAACAAACCTACTTTGCTAGTGGCTGTAGTAATACCTACCGGAAGAAATTTGTTTTTAATGTATTCAAAGCCGCTTTTACATTTTCGGGGTTTTTATGAAATGGTTACTTGGGGGTTTTATGAAATGGTTACTTGGGGGTTTTATGAAATGGTTACTTGGGGGTTTTATGAAATGGTTACTTGGGGGTTTTATGAAATGGTTACTAAAGGGTTTTATGAAATGGCTATTTGGAAGTTTTATGAATAAAGAGGCATTTAAAAAAATGTCATGTTGATTCTTGGAATACACTTTTCATTATTTTTTTTTGTCGTATTGTCTAAAACTCTAAATGTCTATGTCCACACTTGATTTCAAAATTTGATCTATAACCATTTCAAACAGCCATGCCACTGGAACCAATGCTATGCAACCAAACAGATACAAAAGAAAATTGAACGTTAGCATTAAAAGCGATTAATTAATCTACATGATCAGATAAAAGATATCAAAGAGTTTGGTGTTTTAATTTTATTTGTTGCTGAATTCAGGACAGATTGAAAAGAGAAGTTCACTCGTGTGTTTTGGTTTCGATTTACGTAACATTTTACGTTGTTATATTGTTACTTTTGTATGCTTTGTTGTTGGGTTTAAAGACAAGTTCTTTCCTTACAATGACAGCTCAATACAGTCTAGTGACAGCTCATTACAGTTTAGTGGCAGCTCATTACAGTTTAGTGACAGCTCATTAGAGTTTAGTGACAGCTCGATACAGTTTAGTGACAGCTCATTACAGTTTAGTGACAGCTCATTACAGTTTAGTGACAGCACATTACAGTTTAGTGGCAGCGCAAAACATTTTAGTGACAGCTCAATATAGTTTAGTGACAGCTCATTACAGTTTAGTGGCAGCGCAAAACATTTTAGTGACAGCTCAATATAGTTTAGTGACAGCTCATTACAGTTTAGTGACAGCTCATTACAGTTTAGTGACAGCTCAATACAGTTTAGTGACAGCTCAATACAGTTTAGTGACAGCTCATTACAGTTTAGTGACAGCTCAATACAGTTTAGTGACAGCTCATTACAGTTTAGTGACAGCTCATTACAGTTTAGTGACAGCTCATTACAGTTTAGTGACAGCTCATTATAGTTTAATGACAGCTCATTACAGTTTAGTAGCAGCTCATTACAGTTTAGTGACAGCTCTTTACAGTTTAGTGACAGCTCATTGCAGTTTAGTGACAGCTCAATACAGTTTATTGACAGCTCGATACAGTTTAGTGACAGCTCATTGCAGTTTAGTGACAGCTCAATACAGTTTATTGACAGCTCGATACAGTTTAGTGACAGCTCATTAGTTACACTGTTTAGTATACATGTTGAAAAAAAAAACAACGAAAATTATTGACAAAGAGAAGAGAGAGAGAGACAGAGAGAGAGAGAGAGAGAGAGAGAGACTGAGAGAGACAGAGACAGAGAGATTCGAATGCATTCAGCTAGAACATATTTGCAGACATTGTTCCATGTAAGAATAGATACCATGAGATCTTCTTTATGGATGTAATTCGAGGGCACTAGGTTATGTATTTATTTGGTTAAAGGCTAACTTATTGTCCCAACGAGGGACATTAGAAGTGAGGACATAAGCAGTTATCTTCTCAACCTAAACATAAACAAGTCTCTGCCTAGGAAACTGTCAGTCTCATATTATAACTAAAAAATAATTTGGGCACAATGATAACAAAAAAAAAAAAACCTACCTTAAACCGAGGTCTATTTTCTTGTTTTTGATCAGTATGGTCAATTCGACGGGTCAGTCTGTATGGACACATTGAATGAGGAGGGGGGGGGCGGAACAAAAACAATATTAAACAACAAAAACAAAACTAATGTCGAAGTTGATGATTTATGTTTCAAGGACTGTCTCACTCAGCAGTTTCCCTCTCTCCCCCCACCTCCCCCGGCCTCCCTCCCGTCCCCCCCCCCCCACACAGAGTCAGCCAGTGGTAGTAGACCAGTGAACAGAAGACCTGGAGGCATACGTGACCTCGCCCACGGTAGCAGTAATACATTAACATACCAGATAATGACCGACTTATTAATACCTGGGTGGTTGGTTGTTGATTGTTTTTTATATTTTGATTGGGGGGGGGGGGAGGGGGAAAGTGGTAGGTGGGCTGAGCAAGAACGACGGGTAGAAGATCATTGATATCTGTCTGTCTGTCTGTCTGTCTATCTAATCTATCTATCTATCTATCTATCTATCTATCTATCTATCTATCTATCTATCTATCTATCTATCTATCTATCTATCTATCTATCTATCTATCTATCTATCTATCTATTTATTTATCTATCTGTCTATCTGTCTATCTATTTGTCTATCTAATATATCTATCTTTCTAATCTATGTCTACCATCTATCTATCTATCTATCTATCTATCTATCTATCTATCTATCTATCTATCTATCTATCTATCTATCTATCTATCTATCTATCTATCTATCTATCTATGTAATCTATCTATCTAACTATCGATCTGTCTGTCTGCCTCAACAACCATGCAGCCGTAGGTTAAGTTAATGGCGGACGTGGAAAAAAAAAAACATGTATATAATCCAATGCATATCAAATTACTTAATGAGTCTAGTTGCTGTATTTAGAAATCAATTAGGCCTCCATTCGGCCTGCATTCGGCCTCCATTCGGCCGTTATTGTTGAAAAGGTTACCGTTAACCCTCCCCCTCCCCGACCCCAACCTTCTCCCCCCCCCCCCAACAATGTACAAATAGTTATAGAGATAGCACGTCCATTCCCACGATACATTTATTTTGGACTCTATTCAAAAAAAAAGATGACGAAACGTGGATTCCTGAGCGATTGTCTTCGGTATGCCATCAAATATACATCCACCTTGCAAGGTCTGGCATTCTGCCAGTGACTCTTGTTCCAGTATTGGAGCACCACGGTTCTTCCTTGACCTTGGTTTGTAAGATCACTAAATTATTCCCCCCCCCCCACCACCCCAGTCAAGGACAGAAGCGAAATAAATATTATTTTATTTTTTTTATTTTTACTCAAACGAGGACAACACCATATAGAAATCCGTGAATCATCATTGTGCAATAAATGACCACTTGCCCTGACTCCAGGTCAGAACTTGCCCTGACTCCAGGTCAGAACCACAGACATTGAATGCTACACTCACAGTTGGAGGTCTGGTTAACGCATGGTGGAGGCAGAGGCGTGTCTAGGGTGGGGCGTCCAGGGTTTTATGCCCCGGACCGCACTTAATTTGCAGCCTATCAAGAGGCGACATCTTCCGTACTGTATTACTTTATTATTATTTTTTTGGCACGCAAAGAGGGCAGCATTTTTAGTGTACCCCTCGGGTCGCCACTTACGGTAGCTCCGCCTCTGGTTTGAGGGTTCGGTTTAAGATAAAGGAACTCGATACTAAGGTAATCATTAATAAAATGAACAATCGATAATCAATCATGATACATGTACTAAAGCATCGAGTGTATCCTACTAAACCGAGGTATCTATTCCAAACCAAATGTTCAATACTAAATCAATGTTCATTACTAATTAATCAATCAATTAAACGTCCAATCCTTGCATTACAGGGACTCTCACAAGAACTGTTCAGTCAATTACATTTTTTTTTTTAGGTTTTTTATTTGTTTGTTGTCAAATAAAAGAAACTCGTAAATTTTTTTTGTTTGTCTGTACTCAAGACATTTCGTCTTTAAAAAATGTCTCATCATTTAATATTTAACATTTTATTTTTTCTCTTTCCAATGGTTATCGAAGTGTGGCTTGCGAGCTGATTTGAAGTGGGTCTCCGTACCGTTTACAACTATTTAACCAAAAATATGTCAACAAAAAAATAATTTCGGTGAGGCCCATGGAATTTTTCCAGGTGAAATTTGGTGCAAAGTCCACAAGTCCACCCAGCTTTAAATGGGTACCTGACTTAAGTTGGGGAAGTAAAGGCGGCTGGGCGTTGTGCTAACCACACAATCCCTTCATATGCCGAGGTTATAGAAACAGATGAATTCTACACTTCACCTGCCCCTAAGGCCCGTTAGGGCTAAGAACGGAACTTTTACAACTGCACTATTCTAAACCGATGCAGTCACATTTAACTTTACTTTCCTGACTCCCGTTCACACAAACCACGGCCCTGCACAGTAATTAAGTTCATGTAAACTAACTACAACGGACATCTAGCGATTTCCCAAAATACCCCCTCCCCCCACCCCCTCAGGAATACTTTTTTTTTTTTTTAAAAAGGGTCACATCTGAACAAGATAAGGGCCGTCTAGCTGCGCACGTGCAGAATGTAGTTTACATTATACTTCCGGTTTAAAAAATTAAAATAAAAGAACTCAGTCAACCCACGCTGAATGAGTCACGTGACTGTAGCAAAGAGAAAAAAACTTCCAATAACCCATTTTGTTTCGTTGTTGGGTTTTTTCTGCTTAAACTTTTTTGTTTTTTTTCTACTTCTCTCCCCTTATATAAAAGAAATAATCTTCAACATTTGTCTTTATAAGATCAAATGCAAGAAAGACATTTGTTCGAAATAGTGATAATGATAAAATATCAACTTATTTAGACGGCAACAAATATGATTAAGTCAACTCAGACACATTATAGTTCTTCATTAAAATTATATATATATATTGCATTTGTAGGGGTTCTTTAATGTCTCGATACGTGACATTTCTCGGAAACCAACAACAACAACAACAGATGTTTATGGAGCAAGGACTGTCAATTGACAGACACAAAAATGTCATACATCGATGATTTGTTTTTCTGCTTAGGTTTTATTTGTATTTTTAAATAAAATATTTTGATGATCTGGTCTAAGTGATGGAAGAAAGGGGATCAGTTGGGAAATCGGTTATAGGGAACAACCTTATGAAAGACTAAGGAGAGACTAGCATGCCTGTAATATATTGTTACATATATATATATATATATATATATATATATATATATATATATATATATATAGTTAAAATATTTAAGAGTATGAACGTAATCAAAATTCATACTTCCACGTTTCTTCAAAGTTTTGTATAGGGGGCCCTTACAATTTCTTCCAACCGTACTTTCTCATGAGGGCCCCCTGGGGCTGCAGGTGTTGTTAGATTATGAAAGTTGTAAAATCGGCCATTTTGGCCCACCAATCTAAATATAAAAAAATTAGATAAAAAAATATTTTGTAAAACAAAAAATAATGAATGCACCTCTTTACCTTTCAAGATAACGTTATTTTCTTTAATAAAGCAATTATTATTATTTTTTTTTTTTTTGTTTAGTGATAAAGCCACTTCTCAGCGGTGATTACACTTTAATCATTTAATAATAGCATAACTTCCACATAATCCATTCAGTGTCTACGTGTCAGTCTCTACTTGTTGTTTACATCTAGTTGCAGTCTATCTTATCCTTGATCGTACGTTCATCAGACATTGGATTTAGATTATATTTCATTTTAGATGATTTTCTTTAACATACGGTAAAATAAACCCAAGGCTAGAGATTTTTTTTTTAGAAAAACAAAAGAAAAAAATAATTAGGGCTAAGTCCGCTGCGCCTGGAAAAGGGGGTGGTGGGGGGGAAAGCAGTGTTGACAGCCGTCTACCAGCCCAGCTGCATACCCCACACCATCACAGCTACGTAAGTAGCTGCAAGGAGGTAACAATGTCTGCATGGTGCATTTTATTTGTATCTATCCATCCATCCATCCATCCATACATATATCTATCTATCTATCTATCTATATCTATCTATCTATCTATCTATCTATCTATCTATCTATCTATCTATCTATCTATCTATCTATCTATCTATCTATCTATCTATCTATCTATCTATCTATCTATCTATCTATCTATCTATCTATATGTTATGTCCGTAAGTCTGCCCATACATCTATCATCTACATGTCTCAGTGAGATAGATATAGATAGACAGATACTAAGAACAAAACAGCAAGAGCCGTTTTAATAGACAGTCAAACAAGATACACTGCTAGGAGTACCACTGCCAAGTAACCCACCAACCATTTTCCACCTTTTCAGTACAATGGCTTTTTAAATCGGATGCTCCAGGAGTCCATAATTTTATCTAGAGCCCCCCCGGCCCCACCTCTTGCCTTGGGCTCCTAAAGACTGATATCCCTCATTTGGCCATTACTGAGAAGTTTGATTTAAGACATGGCTGTCTACTCACTAGACAGACACTGGATCTCTCCCATGCATTGCTGTCTACTCACTAGATAGACACTGGATCTCTCCCATACATTGCTGCCTACTCACTAGACAGACACTGGATCTCTCCCATACATTGCTGCCTACTCACTAGATAGACACTGGATGTCTCCCATACATTGCTGTCTACTCACTAGATAGACACTGGATCTCTCCCATACATGGCTGTCTACTCACTAGATAGACACTGGATCTCTCCCATACATTGCTGTCTACTCACTAGATAGACACTGGATCTCTCCCATACATTGCTGTCTACTCATTAGATGGATACTAGATCACAAGCAGACAGACCTGGCTATCTACACACTAGATGGACAGTAGTAGATCTAAACCAGACATGGTTGTCTGCAAAACTATATAGCATCTGATCTAAATAGATAAGCAACATAATCATAATAATTAGCAGTCGTGTTTGTATTTATATTCCCATTCTATTTAATTGTGCAGCTAGTTAAATTAGAAGAAGAATTAAAGTATGCACTCTAATAGTTAATGAAAGCTGTTACATATAAACAACTAGGATGACATGCAGAATGTCGGATGTTCAGATAGATCGATGGAGGAATAAAGACGTTTGTTACATTTTTTAGTTTTCGTTTCTTCTCTCTTTTTCTTTTTTTTTTTCTGAGTTGCTCAAACCTCACGAAGTCCTCGCCATACTCATGATGCAACCCTTTGTTTATAACAGCCCTATTTTCATTGGCTGTTCAATGTAAACAGCTTTCCTATTGGCTCACCATCCTTCCTCCTTATTCTGGTCATGTCCTTGGCATATTAGACTTTGGTCTATCTTTTTGGAAGGCGCAGTTTCAAAAGTAGAACCAAGGTCACTGCAGCTGACAGGCATTTTTCTTTTCTGTTCTTTTTTTTTTCTTCTTCTATCCATTTCTCATCTGTGCCTGGCCCATTTTAGACATTTTTGTTTCATTCTCTAAAAAAATGCCAGTGTTTCAACTTAAAAAAATGAAATGATTTGTAAGTTTTCACACACAACGTGACAGCCAACAGAGAAGAAATGAACAACGAAATGACAAATACCAGTGGATTCCGCTTAATTGGCACAGCCGCTTATTTGGGACAAATCTCAAAGAAACCAAACCAAGAAGCCAATAGTAAATTTGTATGTTTAATTGGGACAGCCGCTTAATCGGGACAAAAAGCCTCGGTCCCGATGTGTCCCAATTAAGCAGAATCGACTATATTTTAGGTTAACGCTGTGATATTTGAATTTTTTTTTACTTTTTTTTTTTTCTTTTCAAAATTGTGGATGTGATAACGAGCATATCCGTAGATTTGTTAGAGATCTGAGGTCTGTACTTGGGTATAAAAGCCATTCAAATGTTCCACTGTTTAGGCTGCACTGGCAATTACACACGACAAAATACAAATTGAACTGGACAGGAAAGGGAGACAATGCGGCTCCTAGAGCCCCCGTGCGGCTCTTCAATAGTGTTGAATTGATAATACTGTGGCTCTTTATAGTATTATTTTTAAAACAATTAAAAGTATTGGAACAGCGTAATCTTATACGGTCTAAAAACACGTACACCAGACTGACCAGTAATATCATTGACCTACAAAAAAGAACAAAAGATGCAAAACAGAAAAACCTCAATATTTAAATGTGTTTTAATTATGCTAATGTCTCTTTTACTTTGCACGTGTTCAATTGATATTCCTTATGAACAGTTGCCTTAGCTTAGGGACTGGGTTCTTCAAAACAAAACAAAAACATAAACAACTTGTGATATTTGCATCGTTTCCATCCCCGTTGATTCTTATCTATTTACGTCAAAACTAATATTTAACTCATTTAACTCTGGCGTCACCCAGAGCCGTGGCTAGCTACTGTGGCGTCACCCAGAGCCGTGGCTAGCTACTGTGGCGTCACCCAGAGCCGTGGCTAGCTACTGTGGCGTCACCCAGAGCCGTGGCTAGCTACTGTGGCGTCACCCAGAGCCGTAGCTAGCTACTGTGGCGCCCTGTGCGAATTACATTTCTGGATGACCATTTGACAATTAGTGAAAAACTGGAAATTAGGTTATGTCATGGCAGACATTGTTCCTTTTAGAATTACACACGGCCCGTCGAACACACTTGAGTGCACACAAGTGTCGTTCTATTGGTCTATTCGCCGTTAGGCTGCACATCAAACAATTTGACTCCTTCCAATGATGCGCAAAGCCAATAACCTTTGCCCCCACACTTCCTTCGGGAAATTAGAGGGGAGGGACATTGCATGGCTCAGGGTTCTAGTAACGCTTTTAAGATCGCTCCATCCATCTAGCAGCCGGCCTAACGTTCTTTTAAAATATATATATATTTTCAAAACAAATACATAAATATATGTCCTAAAAATATATATTTTTTTTAAAATGTATAATAATAAAACAAAAGTATTGTAATTTCTTTTTTGAAATGCAGGGCTGTTTCGCGCATTGACGGGTAAGCCCTGATCACAGTCACTCACACGCGGTGCACGCTGCTCCAATGTCCGCTCACCATTGATAATAACTAAGTGCGGCCGGGTCGATTCTGTCCAGGTGTCTGTCGCTATGCCAGAAATAAACAGACACCAACACACACAAACACACACACACACAACGGAAGCTCAATAGCGGACTGTTCCGTCCTCATGTACTTGCGTGCATATTCTGAAGTAGTACCTTTGTTCGTGTGTGTTTGTATAACTGCGTGTGTGTGTGTGTGTGTGTGCTGTATAATGTGTATGTTTATGTGCATCTCTTACAAAGGCCTGTATATTGTAATGGTTCTAATTTCTACATCAAGAAACAATCAAGCGCCGCGTCGTGTTCGACTCGTGACGGGGTCGTGACGAGAAATAGAAAAAAAAATTGATTTATGTGCCGAATATGTGTACCAAGGGCAGACTTCACCACATACTAACAACATATATATATATATATATATATATATATATATATATATATATATATATATATATATATATATATATATATATACAGGCACACACACACACAAACTTTCATAAGTACATACATACATAAAGATTTATTTTTTTTAAAGAACCCCATGTACCGCTTTCATGACTGTTTTTAATTCGATCTGTTGATGTCTCTATTATATAATTGAAATGCTACTTATTATTAATGTAGATGACCGCAGTCACACTTGATGTTGTATATTTATCGTTCGTGAGTGAAACCTTAAACGTCATGTAAACTTTGAACCGAAACAAATAGGACTGCCAATTTGACCTTCTACAGCTGTTACATTTATTAAAATCAAAACAATACCATAATAAACACAGTGACTAATTTCGAACCCAACGACCTGCAGCAATGGAACCAATACCCAAAGGTTAATCTTTTAACGAATTCAAAACTCTTCTACTAATCTCAACAAAGATTGCACACAATAATGAAAAAAAGATTACCGTGTATATCGTTTACGATAATCCTATATTGTTTTCGCGTTATTCATCACCGTAATTATCTGATTAGCTGATCAACACCTCTATAAAAACAACAACATGTTGCGAACATTCCAGTAAAGCTGTTTACATGGCTTTCGGAAAATTCCCAGTTCCGTAACCTCGATACTCGATAATTGGGTGATTTCTTGATAAGAGTTATGTTGGAACATGTGTCGATACTCTGTGACGTCACACGGATTTCGTCAGCAAGCACGAGACGACCATGTGAAGGTGCTGTGAACATTACCCTACAGTAGTCCAGAATCGACCTTATTTTCATGTTTGCTGATGACGAGGAGACTGAAAAATTAAGGAAATAAAATATTATGCCAGATCAATGACCTAAGCAAGAAATCTTAAGAGTTCACGAACAAGGCTTTATGATGAAATAAGTGGACACAACATGAAGATGACTCAGCCATAGTGTTGAAAGATTAAAACTGTTACATTGAGAATTGGGTTTTAGTGTTCCTTTTTATTTTTTTAGTGCACAATTGATAAAAATAATTAAATGATGATAATAAAAGAAAGTTGTTGGTTTCACAATGAATTGACTTTATGAAAATGTTTTTTTAATTCCATTTTATTTTTAGACTGCATACATCGGCAATTAATTTGTAAAAACCTGATTAGTACACAAAAAGTACCTACCTACCTACCTGCCTGTCTGTCTGCCTGACTACCTACCTACTTACCTGCCTGTCTGTCTGGCTGCCTGCCTGACTATCTACCTACCCACCTACCTTCATGTCTTTTTTAATAGTGATTCAAATGAGTTGCTCCTCGTTAGCTTGTCTGTGCTGTAAATTAAAATAATAAATATATCAATTAATCAATCAATTATTTTAACACAACAATATTTTTAAATTACTTTTTTAAATTATTATTTTTTTTTATAATTAATTCATCGAAATTTAATTTGATACTAAAAAAATAGCGCACTATTTTAAAAAAAAAGTCTGTTTTGAATATTTCATGTTGACAAGACAGAAACCTAAATTCGCATTTTATTTTAATACACCATGCCCTAGAACAATATTGAGAAGTGGGCAAAGGTTACATGGATCATTAATTGACCTTCAAGTCACAGAGATCCGTACTATTGGCTGTCAGAAACTCCGGTCTTTCTTGGTGACCTATGACATCGTTGGATGCGCTATTTTTAGTTTTTGTAGGTTAGTAGATTTCCAGACAGTGGGTTGCGAGACTAAGTGTTCTCAATGACTTACAGATATACCCCGAGCAACGGTGTGAATGAAATGGAAATTAATAATTATCGTTTTACCAATGATACGTTTAACAGCTGTAAAACATATTGCGAGGACCACTGGTATCTTATGCATTTTAATACGTATGTTGGCGAAGATTATTGATTCGCAGTCTATTTTTAACCCACGAAGCTGTTTATTTTAAAATGATTTTCAATCACGAAACTTCTAAGGCTTACCTTATTATATATTTCTCTTATTATTTATTACGCCAACGAATTATTTCAATATTAATTCATTGCCCCACCTAGTTTCCTAGTAGTTCCTACCTAGTTTTGTGCAAGCAGATAATAATTATATTGCTTGGAGTAGCAAGCACACCGTGGGAACCGCTGGGCTAGAATCATTCATGTTGCGTACGATTACACTGGTGGCAGTGACCTCCCCTTCTGTACTACGTGTTTTACTTAGGTCAGTGAGGTTGTTATTAGCAAGGCAGTGGCTACGGTTCGGTCCGACCGAACCCGTATTTTTTTTTACTTAGGGTACCAGCCATAGATAATATTGCTCCACAACCTATCCCTAACCCTATCCCTAACCCTAAAAAAAAAAATTCTGAAAAAAAAAAAAATTATGTTGTTATATAGTTCAGTGCAGCGACTCGGCCGCTATGCAATAATAAGTAAGGCTGGTACCCGAAAAAAAAAATACGCGTTCGGTCGGACCGAACCGTAGCCACTGCGTATTAGCAAAACTTTCGCTGAGACTTGGTAATTAAGGGCCTTTCATTGGGGGGGGGGGGTTATAGAAAGGGCGGATTCTGATAGAAGCCAGTTTTTTTTTTTTTGCTGTATGTTTGTGATGTATGTGATTAAAGGCTAATAAAGAATCTAAATGTAAAGGAATACGTACATTTTCTCAGCAAGCGTACAACGTAGAATAAAGAAAGTGTGTGGGAGGTGGGAGGGGGGGGTGAGCAGAAATACACAAGAGTTATGGGGAAGATTACAACCCTAATCCCAGCCCCCCCCCCCGCACACCAAAACGGCCACATACAAACACAGACGCACACATTTACAAGTTTACCATCTTGAGACATGAAACCGTGGGTTGTTCTATATATACTCAGGATCAAATTTCGCCATTGTCCTTCGCTGAAAAAAAGAATCATAAAAGATTCATAAATCAGCTTCTAGTTAGCTAGGTTTTTTATTATATATATATAATATTTCTAAGCCTAAAGAAGATTTAATGGATAATATAACAAGATACCGCATAAACCCACTCAGCAGAAGTATAATTTCCATTAGAGTTCTCTGCCTTAGTCCCCCCCTGCTATCTATTAAAGTCTTTGCTGCGTTTCCCAGACATTTCTGGAAATATTTTCTAGATCTTCATATATCCATGGAAGTCTCTGTATGGGCCCCTCCCTCACCCCTCCCAAACATCTTATGAAATCTCTTCTGTGGTCTTCTATACATCATATGAAATTTATGTGCGGCTCCCCGAAACATCAAAGGAGCTCTCTGCTAGCACCCTTCCCATCCCCCCCCCCAAACTGAACCAAGGAACTTTCAACTAGCCTCCTCCCCCCCTCCCCATACTGATAGGGCCCCCTACGAAAGGCACTACATTAACCCTCTCTAGCTCCGTTTACCTCCACAGCACCGTTCAACAATAGTGAAACTTAAACAAATTATAAACTAACATCCTGGTTCTGTGAATCGTCTCGGATACAACCAAGAAGTCCACGTTTCAGATTAATCTGTCCATTAAAGTTTTTCCTAATCCAAATCGTATGAATTCCGACTATATCTTTTTTTAAAATCTAATGTAAAACATATAAAATGGATTCATTCGCCCCTTGGTTCAGTCAAAGTCGATTTTTTATATCAATTTTTTTTTTGCGTTAAAAAAATAACACTTTATTACACTCCATTTTATAGTAAAAATTCACAAAATAGGCATTACTTGCTTTACCGTTGCCCGGGGCGAACTCTAAAAATGCGGCCAGTTTTCCAGAAAAATACTAAAAGTGGAAAAATATGTGCCGTCTGTGAAGAAACGCCCCCCCCCCCCGCCACCCCTACCTTACGCCACTCCCAAATTACCTTACTGAATGTCCATTATTCAGTTTAACTAATGGATCATAGACTAATTATTTTATCATATTTAATGAAAAAAAAATGAGAAAAATGATAAATGTAATCATATCTCTGAACATTTCTTTCAAATGGAAAATAATTGTCATTCAATCGGTTGAAAGAAAATTAAAAAAAAAAAAATCATTTGTATTAATGGCGTGTCGGCTGATGTTTGTGTATGTTACTGTTATTATTATTATTATTATTTTAAAATGATTGAAATCAAAAGAATTTTAGTGAGTTACTCACGACTAACTTTTAGCCCAGACGATTTTTTGGTGTAACGCGACCTATAGATAAAGAAAAGCGAAAGGAAAAAACAAACAATAAACAAAGATGTAATTTATCGCAAGTCGTGATGGGTTAAAACCCCACCACCACCACCACCCCATAGTATTCGAGACATAAATCAAACATACTAACCAAACCTCATGAAATCGTGCGGCAGTGCCCTGCCCCCCGTGTATGTTGACACAACCCTTCTCTCTTGATATCATTTTGATTATTACATGTTTTTCTGGGTTTTTCTGGGTTTTTCTTTAATGCGTCATTTAAGCTGATCCCGGTGTGATGATGATCAATAACAAGCAACAGTTGGATAAATCATACTCACGAATAAAGACAAAAGACCAGGGGCGTACCTAGGTTGGGGGAGAGGGAGGGGGTTACAATTCAAAGTCCCCCCGGGCCCCAGCTTTAGGGTTGGGCCCAATTTGTTTTTAAAATAAATATTAAGTACACTATTTTATGTCATGCTGTCGAATGTCAAAATGTAGGGGCCCCCAAAGAGGCCAATTCCCCAGGGCCCCACATGAGACATTATGTTCGGCACTGACAAAGAACTTTTAAAAAAAAAGAAAACAACCAGCATTACTACAGGAACACAGCGGGCTAATCGCCGTTAGTGGCGGCCCGGGGTCGGATATGAAAATGCCGTCCCATTCCCGTAACAAGAAAAAAAAATTAAATTAAAATGCCGCCCCTGTCTGGCGACAAAGTAAGTGTTCCCGGAAGTAACGGAACGCCCCACGCAATCCCCTCCCTCCCCCTCATTTTTTTTTTTTCGTTACGCCACTGCTAGTGCAACAAAGAAACTAATTTTCCACAGCAGTGGGTCTCAAAAATATGGAGATGTGCGACCTACTCAGTAAAACCTCGCTCGGTCTTCGTAACCCACTTTGTAAGAAGAAAGTTCAATAAAGGATAGAACAAAATTAAATACGTGTATAATGTTAACTGTACCTATTCATAGCTAAGTTATGATTAATTTTTGTTTTTTTGTTTTTTTTTTGGTTTGACCCACTGGAGATAGCTCACTTACCTCCAGTTTTTTGGTTTGACCCACTGGAGATCAGCTCACTTACCAATGGTGTGTCGCGACCCCGCCTCTGATAACCACAGATAGGCCCAGGCACGCCGAGAGGGGGGGAGCATGGGGGTCATTGCCAGGGGGCCCACATCTGTAAGGGGGCCCGGCCGCCCCGACCATGTAAATTTTTTCACGACTTATTGTTTATTAAGGGCCACGCAATGATGTCCTGCCCTGGGGCCCGTGTTGGCTCTCGGCGCCACTGTTAGGCCCACCGACAGAAATGTTCGGGCCCCTGGGCAGGGCTATAACGGGCACCCCCCGTGCTGATAATACTGTTTTTCAAAAGTTGATTGGCGAGCTCAGTCCCTTAAAAAACTCGCCGGGCCCCTGGACTTTTGCCCCCCCCCTCTCGACGGCACTGACCACAGATCTACAGTTTACTTACTACATGGCTGTAAAATAAAAACCAACGGAAATAAAAAAAAAAACCATACCGGGGTGCGCTTATCTGGAACAGGCGGTACACCATAAAGTAATAGGAACAAAAAAAAATAATAAACATGAAAGACAACTACTGGCCCGGAGGGGGGGGGCTAGAAGGGGGGAGGATAGAGGGGGGGAGGTGCGTGATGTTTTGTTCTTATTTTAATATTTACCCTGTTGTACCAAGCAGAAAGTACCCATGTGACCCTCGCAGACTTCTTTCATTCCTGTTTTGGTTCCGCCTCGTTCCAGAAAAAAAAAATTTTTCTCGTTTTATGTCTCGTCTCGTTGATTCTCTTTGTCTCTCGCGAGATTAGCTCATATTATTTTTTTTCCTCCTCCTCCCCCCCCCCCCACCACCTCCGTCCTCCGCCTCTAATGTATTGTTAGTGGGGCGGGAAGGGAGTGAGTGAGGGGGGGGGACGGGTCTCTCTTCATTGTTTAATTTTCTTTTGGTCTTTTACCTTTTTTTTTTAATTATTATCAGAATATTTTTTTTTCCACCAGTTCATTGTTTCAGATAAGACGTCCCGTGGCAGGCCGTTGCAAGTCCTTGACCCACATTGTTGCACGTGTAGAGAGCACGGAAAGACCAAATATCAACCCCCCCCCACTTACCCCCCCCCTCTCCCGCCTTAGAAAGTCGAGGGAGGGGGTAATGGTGGGGGGGGGGGGCATAATCCGGACTAAAGTTCGACCTTTGATTTGAATGCAGGGCGATTCTGAACAATTATGTGGTTTGTTGGGTAACTGGTAGGGAGGGGAGTGTAGGGGGCGGGGGTGTGGGGGCGGCAAGGACAGTCAGTGCGGGAGTGAGGCATAAAAACAACGCCCATGGTATTTACGCGTGTGTGTGTGTGTGTGTGTGTGTGTATTTGCACAGAAAGTTAACCACAGAAAAATAACTTTTTATCTCGGTCGAATTTTCGTCTCCACACCGCAACGATCCAAGGACATTTCTTAAGTACAATGAAATAAGAATTTAATACAAACTGTGACGAGCTAAAGTAGATGTAGAGACTGAGACAATCCCCTTCGACGTTTTAATATAATAGATATCTAAGAATTAGGATTAACACGAATAATAGTGACAAGGTTGGGAAACAATAGAATAGTAGACAGCAAAGGTGTGAAGACCAGGAGGCGGCGTCGGACATGCTAGTAGGGTATCAATGTTGACCAGGTGGCGCTCCTAGAAAGATTAGATAGTTAGGACAATACTAAAAGAGACTGTGACGTACTTAGGGTAATTAGGGCACGGACGTTAGGGGTATAAATAGGGGCTGGATTCGGACATTAGTTAGTTAGGGGAAAGTTCAGAGCTAGGAGAAGTTGGGGAAGTTATGAGAGGAGTTAGGATGGGCTAGAGAAGAGAGATCGTTACGAGTCATAGTTAGAGAGAAGTTCTTAGTGTTGAGGAGTTTTAGAGATCTCTAGTTAGTCAGAGTTGAGGCAGAGCAAATTACTGTGGATTTAAATAGGTATTCGTTTATGGACTTGTTGTATTCTGATGTACATTTATGTAAATAAATCGTTGTACTAACAACGCATCGAGTTTGGTTGGTTTTTGAGTTGTAACAAAGGAGGGAGTAAATAAGAGTGAAACAGACAGACATTAAGCTAAATTGACATCTCTAAGTTCGAATTAAAACGCACAACTCATAACATAAACCAAAGGGCCTGAGACGTTTATAGAGCATAACCAAAGAGCCCGTAACGTGTATGAAGCATATAGAAAAAGAACCCGTAACACAAACAAACAAAAAATGGTTTTCCTTTGAGGAATATCAATTCCTGAGGCGTGGAAAGTGTAAGTTGTTTGCCAGGAAAGCGTTCACCTTGATTTTTAGATTCAAGTACAAAATAAAAATGTGTACATTTACTCTCTGAGCATGTTTAGGCACTAAGAGAACTTTTACATTAAAAAAAAATGTTTGTCGCTAGAACGCAGATCTGTTTTTAAAATAGAATAAGAATATATTTCAACAATGATTTAAAATCAGATAAATAAAAAAGAAGGATAAAAGTATGATTTTCATAAGAAAGATCTCCGAAAAATCGAACGCTTTGCCAACTTAAATGTATACCATGGGTCGCATTATGTTATATTATTCGCCATTTTATTTCATTGATTGTGCCCGTGGGTACGGGCATATGTTTGATGTTATCGTAACCTAATTATTTATTACTATTTAGTCATGAATTGTGGTTATGGTTTTTTTTTATTCTCGTTAACTGTTTTCATTCTGCATTGTTTGAATAGCCTATTTCCTGTTCAGGGACATTTAGTAAAACAGTCCGAGGAGCTATTTTTAGTTTTCTGGGCAATCTGCGTATTTAACCCAATTTTTTTGTTTTATTAAAAGTTTAATGCTACTAAAAAATGTTTTACCGTCTTTTGTTGTTTTACCTTTTAATACAAATCCGCTTGCGATGTTTAAAAATAAAAAATGTAATGAATGTTACATTTAACAATATAAGACAGCGCATTTTTAAATAAGATTAACACAACAAGAGTTTCATATAGACTTTGAATGAAAATTAACATACATTTACATGATTAATTACATTTAAAAAGGGATCCTCACAGTTTTAAATTGAATATGAACCGAAATTTTCATTAGTTAGTTTTACTTAGGATGGTGGTACTCTAGACTCCTGTGTCAAGGCCAGTGCCGGGATGATGAGGCTTGCTGAGCGTGCAGGAGCGAACGAATGGGTGGCCCATTATATCCATCTCTCTCTCTGAACTCTCTCAGTGATAAATGCGGCTGAGACTTATTCTCATAGAGCCCGTGAGATCAAACTCCCTGTGTCTCACAAAATCTGGAGACTGCCATGGTAAGCAAGCTACCAGATTGGTCCAACCTGTGGTCCGCCAGCCCGGGGCACTCAAAAAGTACATGATCCACAGTTTCCTCCACTTCTCTGCAGTGTCGGCAAAGGGATTCGACTGTTGGCCGGCACATGATATATCAATTTCGATTTCAAAATCTCAGTTCATCAAGTTGATGGAGGACTTCAACACTGTTTCCTCAAGAGGGCCCACGGTTTTGACTGAAAATGTGCCCCCTCCTCCCCCCCCAACCCAATATTATCACATTAAGCCAAATTCTAACTTATAAAGGTAAATATCCAACCATATCGCACCATAGCTCATTACTAAAATGTGTAATGAAAAAAAAAAATAATTTGCTTCAGGACATAACAGCTTTCTGTGCCACATTTTGTCATGTTTTTTTTTTATGTATTACTTTGAAAAACCTCGTTAAAGCGAAGCCGCTAAAGTTGAAGCACCATGTTCCCCCCTGTTTTTAGCTGCACATAGAGTCTTAATTACAAGTTTTAAAAAATGATTGTTGGTAAGAATAAAAAGAAAAATGAAGTCACAGAAAGGTTCATCGATGTTGTGAGTCCAAGCTGGAGCAGTGCGTCACGCAGAGCAAATCTGTGCTCAATGATATGCTAACTTGAAGACGCCTTTTTTTGGTTTTTCATTGCAAAAAGGTCACCCTTGTAGATCAAATTCCTTTATGACCATGCTACAAGGAGCTCACCAGGCGAATATCGCACATGTTCTTTGATGTTCACTATCAATCTCTACTAAAGGTATCCAGTTCTTAAATACTATTAACCTCCAATGCGGCGGATTTTATTTTAGGTGCGCTTCTCTCTATGCGGCGGATTCTATTTTAGGTGCGCTTCTCTCTATGCGGCGGATTTTTATTAAAAGTGCACTTCTCTCATCCCCCTCCATAGTGGACAGTACGACAGCTATGGCAGCCACTCGCGAGAAATGGGTAGAGCACATCCGCAGGCGCTCTGCCAGTGTACCATTTAAGGTTAGCTTGAGAACTTTCCATGAAAAAAAAAATAAAAACTCGGGTCTCTGAGTAAGGTTTGAGCCCTGGGGGGGCCTTCTACAGCCCCACACCTTACGACCACCCGACCTCCTTATATTTAGACTTGAAACTCTGCAACAGTTTAACTTTCGTCACGTACGCCAAGAGTTGCGGGGGAAAGGTTATGCAGGGGGAACGCATGGAAATATAACTTTTCGTTTAAAACAACCCAAGGGTTTGAAGAAAGTCTCCAATTCGCTGCGTGACTCATCTCCAAAAACCACGTGCCCCAATTATCGAATGAGAAAGCTAAGCACATTCCATTGAAAAAAAATTATTTCATTTATTCGCGAACTTGACGTACGAAGGGGTACTCGCGGACATACTTTGGCAGCCATTAGGGTACAGTCATGGAGAAAAATGTTCAGAACCACTGTCTTAATACTATCTGAAACTAACAACAACATACCCTGAACCGTAAGATGTAGTTTTTTTTTTCACTTTGCTGGTGTATGTATATAGTTTCCTCCCATATCCCGGCACCCCCGAGTCTAGCAGTCTACGTGACTGGGGACGTTATGATCAGATTTACATCTGACGCACTCAAAGAGTCGACTAACAGCAGGTGGCCCCAGGGAGAGGAGGGGATGAGGGTGGGGGGGGGGGAGACAACAATACGTTTTGATAAATACAGCAGACCAAACTTACACCAGCCCACTTTGTTTTTTAGTTATTTTTTTTTTTGTTTGCAGCGCAGCGTGAATGTATGACGTATCATGCCCTAATTCTGAGGTGGCTTAACCTAATTTTTTGTGCAAAGTTATGGGTCATATTTACAATTTCTGTTATTATTAGAAATACAAAATGGTCAGGACAGGAGAATGAGGGAGGGAGAGAGAGAGAGAGAGAGAGAGAGAGAGAGAGAGAGAGAGAGAGAGAGAGAGAGAGAGAGAAGGAGATAATTTTTTATGAGACAGTTTATTCATGATTAAATATTTATGGAAACAAAAAAATAATAATCTATATTATAATCATTGAATCGCTGATTCGAGACATTGCATAGGCGGTGTTGTCCCATGTCACTTTGACCTGTGGTCACGAAGACCAAACGCATTTCATCATAAAACGCATTTTTTGTGTGTGTGTGTGCGCGCGCTCATGGTGCGCACGTAACACAACCTACAATGGTGAGTAACCTGCTCGCACCAAACACTCTAGAGTAACACACATTCACTTCTGCTCCATCTCACATTTTATGACAGCCAAGACCTAGTCTCGACGTGGCACCGGGCTATTAAGCATGAGCATGTCACTTTTTGACAAGGTTACGAGTTGTTTGGGGTTTTGTACGAGTTTTTTTTTTTGTTATGTTTGTTGGTTTTTTTTTGTTAGAGAGTTTAAAAAAACAACATAGGGGTAGGTGTCACTCATATTTCAAGTTCACATGGGTCACCTGGATCACATCACATGTGAAAGGACCTTAGCTCGGCATGAACAGATATTATGGATCACGTGATCTGTCCAGGACAGGCGTTAAGGGGGTAGAAAATTGAGCTCACGTTTACCTATAGGAAGATTGGTCACTTTAACCAGCCTTCTTGGTAACTATGTTATCACGCGACTGACCAGAAAGTGACCGCTTGTTTTCTTCACATTCACCTGGGATTACTGTATTTGTTTGTTTTTAACATTCACATGGAATGTCAATTATATAAAAGTACTAAAAGTGAGGTCATATCACCAGTGGCGTCACTAGGGTTGGTGTCACCCGGTGCGGTAACTCATGGTGTCACCCCTCTCATGACACCCCATAGACATACAGCATTCTTAGCAAAATTTATAAATAAATTTACCACGTCAATAGAAGAATAAATAATTGATATCTATAGGTCATTGCAAGTATACCAATAATTTCATTAAAATAATTAATAATAAAAAGTACGCAGTGTCTGTTAATAATCGGAGATATTTTTATATTTGGCATTAATTTTTTTCGAAGCCTTATAAAGTCAATTGCTGTTGTTTATAATTGGAGATATTTTTTATTTTTAAAAATTAAATACGGCTTTAAATTATTTTAAATTACAAAATAAGAATATTGGCCTAAAACTAGATTTTTTGCATTTTGGTGTCACCCCTTGTGAGGGTGTTACCCGGTGCGGTCCGCATCCCCCCGCACCCCCCCCCACCCCAGTGACGCCACTGCATATCACTGTCGTTGTGGACTGATTGCTTCTTTACTGTTGCATTGTCACATTACTTTCGATTTGTTGTGTTGCTGTTTCTTTGTAATGTTACTGTTGCTAGTGTTGCTCTGTCTGTTACGTTATAGTTTGTTTTGCGCTTGGTGACCAGGGGCGCCGAGAGGCAACAATGGCCCCCAGGGCAGGACATCATTGCGGGCCCCTTAATAAACAATGAGTCGTGAAAAAAATTGACATGGTCGGTGCGGCCGGGCCCCCTTACAGATGCGGGCCCCCTGGCAATGACCCCTCTCGGCGTGCCTGTTGGTGACGTCTCTATTATTTGAACCGAATGTCTGGTTAAGTCACTTTTAGGTCACAGAAGGTGGGGGTTTTATCTATTGAATCAATATCGCACAACAACAGCATGGGGCGGTTTTGTTGTGACCTTTATACAGTGACCACGGAGGCACCACGGGGGCGACATATGCGACTGGAGTCAGCCGGCTCGTCGTACTCTATATTTCACCGAGTCACCTAAGTCACCGCCAATGAACTGACCACCGCTTGGTTACGTCATTGTCACGCTGACAATTTTCTTTCTGTCCATCGACCATCTTAAAGTGGAGGCCATGATGACGTCATAAACGTCAAACAGAGAAACAACACAACAAAAGGAGGAAAGGTCGTGCCGCGATGTGATGGAAGCGAAAACTCGTCAGGTCCAGTCAGCGTGTCACTGCTGTCTGGAGGTCACACACTGCGAATAAAGAACAAAATAAATCTCAGCTCTAGTTTCGCATTTGAGTCACAGTGCACAAGGTAACGCACTCAAGGTCATATGTCGTTGTCTAATTCAGGTCTGGGAAATTTCAAAGAAAAACAACCACAGACAAAGCAGAGATTATTTATATCTGTACTCTGTACATGGTTTGACAAATAAAAAAAAGCGGGGTAAGGGTGGGGGCGGGGCAGTGGCGTAATGAAGGGGGCGCTACTCATCGAGGGGGACCAAATGGTATATTCTACATATTATATTATATGGTTTTTGAATTGGGGGGGGGGGGCTAAAATGATATTTTGCCCCGAGCGCGAGTTAAGCTGGCTACGCCACTGGAGCGATGTGTGTGTGTGGGGGGGGGGGGAATATGGTGAAAACAATGCACTATGTCGGTGCTTCTCCCAACATTCACACACACACACACACACACACAATCAAACCTATTACCAGTGTATACAAACTTAAATATATATATATACCTACTTATTATGTGTGTGTGTGTGGGTGCGCGTGTTGTCAGTTAGTTAGGTTGAAAGCAGTTTTATATTTTAAGTGTTCACAAAAACAGTATTATTGATTAGCTTTTGCTACATATGTGGGGTAAAAGAATCATCAATCGCTACTTCCCCCTTCCCTCCCCCCCCCCCAATTCCAAAATCAGTCACGTGGTCTCTGTTGTGGTTTCTCTGGGTGACAACACCAAAAAAGGCAGCCTGTGCCGTTGCTGTCCAAGGTTCAAAACCATTCACATATCCTGGCAACTTTTACAGTCAATGATAAAGAATATAAACACATTATGTTCAACACCAAAATTAAATCCTTCATAATAATAGTAAAAAAAAAAATCGCGTTCGCTGTATCAATGCTGGTTTACTTTGTTATATTCTGAAATTACGTATCTAAGAAATATTTCTTTATTATTAGTGTATCCAGTGGCGCAACCAGCAAAAAATGCTGCGGGGGGGGGGGGGCTCACATATTGAAAAAAAGACGGTTTGACAGTCTTTTTAGTAACTTTATATAGTAAAATATTTATTGATGACTTGGTCTGGAGGGGGGGGGCTTGGTCCCCTAAAGCCCCCCCTGCATCTCCCCCCCCCTGGTTGCGCCACTGAGTGTATCTCGTAATGTATGTTTGCATGCGTGTTATGTAGATAGGAAAATGAAATGCGTGTGTGTGTGTGTGTGTGTGTAGGTGAGTAAAGGAAGATGCGGATAGACTGACAGACAGGTTTGACGGATGTAGATTTGCGCACAAACGGCCGAATTTTTTTTTTTTTTTTGCTTTTGCTTTCCTCCCTTACAAAGTAAAATAAATTTTGTGCTGATTTCTGCTGCACGTCCGGGCTCAATAACCGCTGCATTGTACTCTAACCTACGCGCACTGCAGCTTTAACTCACTCGCTCAACCGAGATTATTATAAACACATATTCCTCTGTTATGTACCACTCACTTCCACCACACACGCACGCACGCACATATCGACACTCCATCTCAATTCATTATATGCACTCCTCCACACACACACGCAGGCACGCACGCACGCACGCACACTGTCACATGCCAGACATAACGCCCACACACGCACACACACGAACACACACAAGAACATTGCTCTCCTGAAATGATTTCCCACAAATATTTCTAAGGATATTAACCCCACGTCCTCCAACTTATCCCGCAACATTCTCTCTATCTCTCTCTCTATCTCTCTCTCTCTCTCTCTCTCTCTCTCTCTCTCTCTCTCTCTCTCTCTCTGTCTGTCTGTCTAGTGTAAAGACACATTCAAACACACAGCCAAATTGTGAAATAGTTGTGTTATATTTTTAATTTGTATGCAATCCCAATCCCCCCCCCCTTTAAGCCCCCTAAACTTCAAATTATACAAAAAACTACCCCCCCCCGCATACACACACACACACACACACACCCCCTCCCACCCAACTTAACCGACAATCAGTTTCCCCCCCCCCCCGGCCCTCTTGCTCCCATGACCAAGTTTTAAACCCTAGACATGTAAGTACTAGGTGACCGTGACACGAGAGAAATCAACGCCGAATGCGTGCCGGGTGGTTCTCTTGAGTCGGAAAGGGGATATTGGCGAACACAGGCTGTAGACAAGTTGGGGGTGGGACTGGGGGGGGGACTAGGGAAGGGGCGGGGGTACGGGAGGGGACGTTGAATAAAATGATGTATTATTTCTGAAAAACAAAAATTGAATACCAAACAAAAACAAAATAAGTCGGCTTGTAGATTTCACACCGTGATTTAGACCTGGCGTGTATATGTGTATGTGTGTGTGTGTATGTGTGTGTGTGTGTGTATGACAAGGACATTTGTTGTTTTTTTTTTGGTTCAAGAAATCTAACACTTAATGACACACATAAGTACCAGTTACTGAAATGAGGTATCGCAATGTGGAAGGTTGCCATGACACCTTAGACCAAGTAACGGCCACTGTAACATCCAACGCCCCTGTAGTAAAAAGTGCAACGTCCCTGTAAAGTTCCCCCCCCCCGCGGCCCATTTGAGCATGTCAGAAGGGCTAAATAGAGCTCGATGATAATAAGCCTATAATTTTAGGCCCTGACAACAAAATAGACCCCCCCCCTTTCCCAATGTTATCATCATCCATCAATTCTTACAAGAAAGCGACCAGAAATTAGAATTACTTTATGACATGCGGAAAGTGACAGAATCAGTGACAGACTCAGTGACAGATTGAGTGATTATTCGCAATTTAAAAAAAAAAAAGTATTATTGTATGTAATGGGAGGCGTACCTAGGGTGGGGGGGGGGAGGGTGGTCCAAATTAAAAATCCCTCCCGGGCGGTAAAGCGCTCGACCGTAGACCTGGGGGTTCCGGATTCTATCTTCAGCTTCTGTGAGAACCACTGGAATTTTTCAGGTCCTGGATTGTTCCCTTCCCGTAGTGCCTCCATGGTTATTGCACAATCGGGACAGCTTTATGTGACATACTTTAGGAATAATGGCAAATACTTCCAATTTTCCCTATCA
This sequence comes from Bulinus truncatus, assembly GCA_021962125.1. NCBI lineage: Eukaryota > Metazoa > Mollusca > Gastropoda > Planorbidae > Bulinus > Bulinus truncatus. Next base: position 3,914,646 of record JAGDYQ010000021.1, read on the forward strand.
TTAAAATGTAGCTAACAAGCTTAATGTTACAAATTTAATAAGCTCGGCGACTCATTTTTTAATAAGGCGCCAAAATGTTGCAAGCTGTGATTTTTCACGTCAGGTTTTCAAAAAAAAAAGGCGCAAAAGGTTGCTAAGTGGCTTATTGGCTAAGATTCCGGAACTTGACCCGAACCACGGGGGGCAGGGGGGGTGAAATCAGTCAATGCCCCAGACACTGAAACTATCTGATGAATGCATTCACAGCAGACGATAATCGACTTAAAAGTTGTTTTTCCCACCTCGTCAGCTTCTTCGCCTGTTGACGGGCTGAAAATCGATACCGGTGAATACATCAGTTGATCATGTTGGCGCTCACACACACACACACACACACACACACACCCACTTGGAATCAACCCCCTTCCCCCCAAAAACACACACACAAACACACACACATACAAAAATATGTATAGGTAGATACATAATAGATTGATTGATTCAAACATCGAATGGAGGGTAGATAAAGATCAATATAATATTTCCTACATGGCCCGCACTAAAGATGGTTGTGTGATAAAGCGCTCAACTGTATACATCAGGGTCCCCGGTTCGATCTCCGGTGAGGACCATTGGCTATAGTCACTGCTACAATTCCCGTGGTGCCTCCATGGCCAATGCACTATCGGCTACGATGGGGCTATTATTGGTTTTCAAGTATCTAAGAGATTTCATCTGATTCTTACGGGGACCTCACGCAGGCTTGTGACAGAGGACTAATATTTATTTCCTTGTAAATAACATTTCTATGTGAGAATACTTCAACCTTAATTTTGTGGAAACATTACACTACTTAGTCGTGAATTTAATTTTTGTCAAATAACAAAAAAAAAAATTGTTAATAAAACAAATCCGTTTTCTAATACAAATTTATTTATTTCTTAAAATATAAATCTACATTTTTGATAAATTATAAATAGCTAGAAGGGACCTATTTAGTTGTTACAGGAGATCGCTTCTCAATAAAAAGTTTTAAGCGCCGCCGCTGATTTTTAAGCCTTTTATTTTGGCGAATCCTATATTATTTGAACGGAGTGCGAAGATTACCAACCAGTGTTTGGGTAAGACGTGACCAGGAGCACTAACTGTACCCGTGCTCTTTTGTTTGGGTGTTTTTTAAGTTATGTGGAGTTGCCATTGAAATTATTTTGTCCGGGTCCGCACTTAAGTCCAAGTCAATTACAGATCACCGAGGAAAATAAATTGTTTGTTTATCAAGTTAAATCTATTTTTAATAAATAATTTGCTATTTTTGATCTGTTTTCTTCTTCGTGTTACTTTTTTTTTTTAATTTTTAACCGTACCGGCCTTGAAGCTGCATTTGTTGTGAATAAACCAATTTCCTCCATGTCTTCCCCAGAGGCTTACCTAGGGTGGGGGGAGGGGGGCCCAGAGTCGAAAGTAGCCAAAATTTTCTTTTTTACTTTAAATAGTAAGTGCATTATCTCATGGCATGGTGTCGAATGTCACAAAACAGGGACCCCCCCAAAGAGGCCAAGCCCCACCGGGCCCCCAAATCCCTAGGTTTGGCTCTGGTCTTCCCTCAGTCAGCGAATGGTCGAGCTGGAAGCTATTATTTTCAGGCCCAACCCCTATTTTAAACGCATTTATTTGCATAAAAACTGACATCAAAAGCTAGTTAAACTATGACAAGTAAACCTATGTTAGTTCCATGCATACAAATAGACAAGTAAACGTATGTTAGTGTTCCATGCATGCAAAGTAATCGCTGCCCGTGCAACTCACCGAGGTATTGGGTGCTCATGATGGAACGCTGGTGGCTGCTTTCAGCGTGGAGGGAAAAAACAACAACACCTCAACCGTTGGTCAACAAAAACACCCATCAAGACCAGGTTGACCCCTTTAAAACAGGTAGGCCTACGTAACCTTTCTTCATATAATGCTTGTTATTTCGTTATAGGATTCACTCATGATCTTTCTAGACTTTTTTAAAAATAACATATTTAATCTCAATGAACAATTTCAAGATACGTTGGAATCATTATTTTACAACCGAGCATACCTTGTAACAATGGTACGTTGTAGAAGGCCCCTGGGCAAGGGAAAATTTCGGAAGGGGAGGGGGGGTCCTAAGCAGCGATAATTTCAGGGACTCTAGGCAATTGTATGTTTTTAGGCCTTTAGGATAAAACAGTTAAATCCAGCCGATCTCGGGCTCTAATAAATATTGAATATAAAATTTGCCTGTAACCCTTAACTGTTCAATAGTTTAAACCCGGGGGCCAGTACAAAGGCTCAGGCTGCTCTTGTTTATAGTGACCGTGGACGTGAAATCTATGTCCTGATATAGGGCCCACTTATAAGTGGGGGCCCGATGTAGCTACCTAGTTTGCTTATCCTGAAAAACGGCCCTGGTTCTAAAAAAAACCAGCTAGCAAATAAATACACAGACACACAGATACATAGACACACAGATACACAGGTGCACAGACACACAGATATACAGACACACAGATACACAGACACACAGATACACATACACACAGACACACAGATACACAGACACACAGATACACAGACACACGGACACACAGATACACAGACACACGGACACACAGATACACAGACACACAGACACATAGATACACAGATACACAGACACACAGATACACAGACACACAGATACACATACTTAAATTTAGAATAATAGCGTACAGTTTTTTATGTGTATCTGTAGTTGATTATTTGTAAAATACCGCGAATATTTGGATGAAAACACTTTTATTAGATAAACCGACATTACAAAGTAAATTAAACTGCCTCGGAGCTATTTATAATTAACATTATATGTCTTCCGATTGGTCTGTTAGTCTAGTCTAACTCATTAAATATCCTCTTGAGTATTAATGTGTTTACAGCATTAAGGATTGTCTGCTCTGCCGGATACTGTCTCATTGTCTGTGTATATATGTCTGCACGTCTTACCGTATTTATGTTCATATGTCTGCTTTTTTATCCGTATTTTCATATTTCTGCTGGTCTGCATATTGATTTGGTCTGTCTGTGCTCTTGTCTCTCTGTGTGCTTGTCTGTCTGTTAGTCTAGCGTCCATCCATCTCATAAACAAACAACAACAAATACATCACCCATTAGTTAACTTGACGGATTCTCATTTCTCCCTCCTTACAAATGAACTACATTCCTCAATGCACGTGACAGTGATAACAAAGATTTTATTTATTTAGGAAATATATATATATACATGTATATATATATATATATATATATCTCATGACTGTCGCCATTTTGTTTTTTTTTCTTTTTTAATGGCTGCACGATTTGCGTGACTTGTGCACCCACCATCTTTGTTTTGCTCGCGGCATCTGACCTACTTCAAGTTTTTTTTACGTAACACCTCAGCCCGGTATAATATATTTTGTCGGAAACATGATTTCACTCACAGCACACTTTACCATTTTAAAAGAAAAACATAAATTAATTATAAGGATACTTAAAAAAAGAAAAAAAGGAAAAACTTCACAAAAAATAGGTTGATTAAAAATTTCGATGAAAAGAAAAAGTTTCAGTGCTTGGAGCTTATAAACAGATGAAAAAGTTCAACAGAGGTCAGTTGAAAAGATGTTGCAAGAGCAGAGCTGAAATGAGCAGAAGTAAGATGTCCTTAGATTATTTTTAGGGCAGGTCACGGGGTGGGTCATAGTTAGAAACGTTGTCAGGTTGTTGGGGGCCCTGGACAAAGGAAACTTTAAAGGCCCTGATGTCCCCCCCCCCATTGGAGGATATGCCAATCATAAGATTTTTATACATTTTTGTAAATATTTAATGTGCACAAATGCAAAATAATTAATGTTGTAAACAGTAACACGACTTTATATTATCGGTTTATACACGAGTTAGTAAAATCAGGGGCGGAGGGGGGGTGGGGGCTTTACTAAATTGAGCACCAGAAGGGCGCCTATTTTTATTAAGCCTAAATAGTACGTCTCTGCTAAGTGCAAACAAAATAAATGACTCAATTTCAAACGTGTGACTTTGTTAAGGCCCCCCCCCAGCAAAATATTTGAGAGTGGCCCTCCAAGTGAAATGAATAACACCTATGCTTCTGCCATATCAAGGGCCACTGTGACCTGAATCACCCCGTCTCGCGCCCGATTTCTAACCCCCCCCCCCACCACATTGCTTTCTTTGAAGTCAAGAAATATGGACTAAATTCTCAATGTTTTTGTATACGTCGTAATGTCTTTCTGTACAGTATCTTTGATTTAAAATCAATGAGAAAAAAAAAAGTAAATTGCTGTTGCTTTCGTAAAGGCCTTGGGTGAGCTCATAAAATACAGGAAGTGACGTAGACGTTTCTAATGGAGACGACAATGGGAGATGGGTTGGTAAAAGATGAAACTATATAAAGTGGTAGATATATATAAATAAAAAAAAAATAACAACGTGTTTGTGAGAGATTATACGCCATAAGTTTGCCTGCGATAAATATTTGTCTGCACTCCCGGGATGCAGAGTCAAGGTCAAAAGACGAGAATTGGTGTCAGCGTCGTCTGATGGTTGTGTTTTTTTTTAAAGAGTTCATCTCTCAAGGTCATTTAGTAACAAGATAACCTAGATATTCTTTTTTCATCCATCTCCCCGAGTTTGTGTATCTTTCAAGGACCCCCCCCCCCCCCGGGAACATTTTATTTTTTTTTAGATAAAAAAAAATATGTAGGTAATGTAGTTTTTAGTTAAAAAGATTTTTTTTTTCTTCAAAGCAGACGACATCAACAGCTGGATGCAGACCAATAAAAAAAACGAATTTTTAGGTGGGTGAGTTTATGTGTGTGAGTGCATTAGCGTGTGCATCTTTTTGTATTTGTGTGTGTGAGTTTAAGTTTGTATATATATATATATATATATATATATATATATATATATATATATGTGTGTGTGTGTGTGTGTGTGTGTGCGTGTGTGTGAAAGCATGTATGTGTTCAAGTAATGTATGTATATGTATATGTCTGTGTAGAAGGCCACTCTTAGCCATTTGTTGACCCTAGACTAAGACTTCTTCCAGAGCTTATAGGATACATTGTGCAAAAGGACTTGTTGGGCCCCCTTGAAAAAGTCCATCTAGCCTTCGCGGGGGGGGGGCGGGGTAGCTAGATTGTTTGTCTGTCTATGAGAAGGACTCTACTTGTGTAAGCGTATATTTGTGTAAGTATATATGTGTATTAGTAAGCTAGTATGTTCGTTTACAGCAGTAATTGAGGACATGAATACTCGTCTTACAAAAATCATGTATCATACAACTGTACGTTACTATTTACATGACAACATATATTGGCCAAACACAGTCAGAGAAAGAAGCAGGTTAACTTTTACTTTCAGTTTGTAACAGTCCAGTAACATATGACACAGTATCTTTACCAAAGCGATTCTTTAAGTTGAACGAGGCTTGAAGGGTCGGGGCGTCCTCTTGAAGATCCTGAGTTCCGGACCGTCTGCATATTTGGGCTGGACGATCTCACTCTTCAAAATAGTGCCCCCTTTGCGATTGATGGGGATTTAAGTACTAAGATTTAAGACCTAAAGATGACATTAAAGATAAGATGAAAATAATAATAATAATAATAATAAAACATTTTAATATAATTTCACTACTATCAGAAGTGGGAGGGGGGGGGATGCACGGCGAGGTCATGAGCAAGTGTCACGAGTACGGGTAGGAATGAGAGAAAGTAAATCATTATTTCGTATCATCTTTTCGGTTTGCCATAATCCCCAACCTAACCCAATATCCACCACCACTGCCTGCCAAATGCTGGACTACTTGTGCACAAGGAAACGATGCAATTCTCGTTCAATTACAGATTTAAAAAAAAAAACAACAAACAATAACAACGGGGTCATGCACACAGGGTTAGTAACTACCATGACAATTTTATACTTCTTCACCGTGACGACGCATTTTGTGCACAGATTACTAAAGTAGAAAATGATGAAAAACTGTGTGCCATTATCCAGACTTTACGAACCTACAACATGGGAGTCAAGTGGGAGTTCATTATTATTTGTATTTATATGTGTCTAATGGGAGTTAATTAATCTTTGTATTTATATGTGTCTAATGGGAGTTAATTAATCTTTGTATTTATATGGGTCTAATGGGAGTTAATTAATCTATGTATTTATATGGGTCTAATGGGAGTTAATTAATCTATGTATTTATATGGGTCTAATGGGAGTTAATTAATCTATGTATTTATATGGGTCTAATGGGAGTTAATTAATCTATGTATTTATATGGGTCTAATGGGAGTTAATTAATCTATGTATTTATATGGGTCTAATGGGAGTTAATTAATCTATGTATTTATATGGGTCTAATGGGAGTTAATTAATCTATGTATTTATATGGGTCTAATGGGAGTTAATTAATCTATGTATTTATATGGGTCTAAAGGGAGGAGTTAATTAATCTATGTATTTATATGGGTCTAATGGAAAGTGAATTAATCTATTTCTATTAAAAAGATTGTAATAAGGGAAAAAAAAATATATATATAAAATAAAGGGAGTTAATTAATCTATGTATTTATATGGGTCTAATGGGAGTTAATTAATCTATGTATTTATATGGGTCTAATGGGAGTTAATTAATCTATGTATTTATATGGGTCTAATGGGAGTTAATTAATATCTATGTATTTATATGGGTCTAATGGGAGTTAATTAATCTATGTATTTATATGGGTCTAATGGGAGTTAATTAATCTATGTATTTATATGGGTCTAATGGGAGTTAATTAATCTATGTATTTATATGGGTCTAATGGGAGTTAATTAATCTATGTATTTATATGGGTCTAATGGGAGTTAATTAATCTATGTATTTATATGGGTCTAATGGGAGTTAATTAATCTATGTATTTATATGGGTCTAATGGGAGTTAATTAATCTATGTATTTATATGGGTCTAATGGGAGTTAATTAATCTATGTATTTATATGGGTCTAATGGGAGTTAATTAATCTATGTATTTATATGGGTCTAATGGGAGTTAATTAATCTTTGTATTTATATGGGTCTAATGGGAGTTAATTAATCTATGTATTTATATGGGTCTAATGGGAGTTAATTAATCTATGTATTTATATGGGTCTAATGGGAGTTAATTAATCTATGTATTTATATGGGTCTAATGGGAGTTAATTAATCTATGTATTTATATGGGTCTAATGGGAGTTAATTAATCTATGTATTTATATGGGTCTAATGGGAGTTAATTAATCTATGTATTTATATGGGTCTAATGGGAGTTAATTAATCTATGTATTTATATGGGTCTAATGGGAGTTAATTAATCTATGTATTTATATGGGTCTAATGGGAGTTAATTAATCTATGTATTTATATGGGTCTAATGGGAGTTAATTAATCTATGTATTTATATGGGTCTAATGGGAGTTAATTAATCTATGTATTTATATGGGTCTAATGGGAGTTAATTAATCTATGTATTTATATGGGTCTAATGGGAGTTAATTAATCTATGTATTTATATGGGTCTAATGGGAGTTAATTAATCTATGTATTTATATGGGTCTAATGGGAGTTAATTAATCTATGTATTTATATGGGTCTAATGGGGAGTTAATTAATCTATGTATTTATATGGGTCTAATGGGAGTTAATTAATCTATGTATTTATATGGGTCTAATGGGAGTTAATTAATCTATGTATTTATATGGGTCTAATGGGAGTTAATTAATCTATGTATTTATATGGGTCTAATGGGAGTTAATTAATCTATGTATTTATATGGGTCTAATGGGAGTTAATTAATCTATGTATTTATATGGGTCTAATGGGAGTTAATTAATCTATGTATTTATATGGGTCTAATGGGAGTTAATTAATCTATGTATTTATATGGGTCTAATGGGAGTTAATTAATCTATGTATTTATATGGGTCTAATGGGAGTTAATTAATCTATGTATTTATATGGGTCTAATGGGAGTTAATTAATCTATGTATTTATATGGGTCTAATGGGAGTTAATTAATCTATGTATTTATATGGGTCTAATGGGAGTTAATTAATCTATGTATTTATATGGGTCTAATGGGAGTTAATTAATCTATGTATTTATATGGGTCTAATGGGAGTTAATTAATCTATGTATTTATATGGGTCTAATGGGAGTTAATTAATCTATGTATTTATATGGGTCTAATGGGAGTTAATTAATCTATGTATTTATATGGGTCTAATGGGAGTTAATTAATCTATGTATTTATATGGGTCTAATGGGAGTTAATTAATCTATGTATTTATATGGGTCTAATGGGAGTTAATTAATCTATGTATTTATATGGGTCTAATGGGAGTTAATTAATCTATGTATTTATATGGGTCTAATGGGAGTTAATTAATCTATGTATTTATATGGGTCTAATGGGAGTTAATTAATCTATGTATTTATATGGGTCTAATGGGAGTTAATTAATCTATGTATTTATATGGGTCTAATGGGAGTTAATTAATCTATGTATTTATATGGGTCTAATGGGAGTTAATTAATCTATGTATTTATATGGGTCTAATGGGAGTTAATTAATCTATGTATTTATATGGGTCTAATGGGAGTTAATTAATCTATGTATTTATATGGGTCTAATGGGAGTTAATTAATCTATGTATTTATATGGGTCTAATGGGGAGTTAATTAATCTATGTATTTATATGGGTCTAATGGGAGTTAATTAATCTATGTATTTATATGGGTCTAATGGGAGTTAATTAATCTATGTATTTATATGGGTCTAATGGGAGTTAATTAATCTATGTATTTATATGGGTCTAATGGGAGTTAATTAATCTAATGTATTTATATGGGTCTAATGGGAGTTAATTAATCTATGTATTTATATGGGTCTAATGGGAGTTAATTAATCTATGTATTTATATGGGTCTAATGGGAGTTAATTAATCTATGTATTTATATGGGTCTAATGGGAGTTAATTAATCTATGTATTTATATGGGTCTAATGGGAGTTAATTAATCTATGTATTTATATGGGTCTAATGGGAGTTAATTAATCTATGTATTTATATGGGTCTAATGGGAGTTAATTAATCTATGTATTTATATGGGTCTAATGGGAGTTAATTAATCTATGTATTTATATGGGTCTAATGGGAGTTAATTAATCTATGTATTTATATGGGTCTAATGGGAGTTAATTAATCTATGTATTTATATGGGTCTATGGGAGTCTAATGGGAGTTAATTAATCTATGTATTTATATGGGTCTAATGGGAGTTAATTAATCTATGTATTTATATGGGTCTAATGGGAGTTAATTAATCTATGTATTTATATGGGTCTAATGGGTCTAATGGGAGTTAATTAATCTATGTATTTATATGGGTCTAATGGGAGTTAATTAATCTATGTATTTATATGGGTCTAATGGGAGTTAATTAATCTATGTATTTATATGGGTCTAATGGGAGTTAATTAATCTATGTATTTATATGGGTCTAATGGGAGTTAATTAATCTATGTATTTATATGGGTCTAATGGGAGTTAATTAATCTATGTATTTATATGGGTCTAATGGGAGTTAATTAATCTATGTATTTATATGGGTCTAATGGGAGTTAATTAATCTATGTATTTATATGGGTCTAATGGGAGTTAATTAATCTATGTATTTATATGGGTCTAATGGGAGTTAATTAATCTATGTATATCTGTTTCGATCAAAAATTCAAAAAATCCCCCCACCCCCCCAATTCAATTGTATCCAATGAAAGCTTAGTTTGCGACGACTTCTTGATTCCTGATCCAGTGTTTGAATCTTTGGTCAGTATATGAACAGTTTTTTAGTGCTGCCCTGATATGCATCACTCATCGTGGTCACTGGTGCGGTCATTCCATTGAAGCACAACGGAAATTGAGTTTAACTTTGACCTCAAAGCTGATATTATCTGTTTTTTAAGTAGTAAACGTTCACTATTTCAACATCAATAGAACTTTCAATGAACACAGCCTAAAGTTAATGGTGATAGTTTTTTTTTTTAACAGTCTTTATTTATGTCGGCTACATTTCTGATTAAAACAAGAAATTTCCAAACGTAAAGACCATCAAGAGTTACAGACCCATAGAATGTTTATCTCCCTTTATTCCCCCCCCCCCCCCCGCTTTCCTTGACCTACAATCAAAGTATGTTAGAAAAAAAAACCAGTTACACCCAAGAAGAGATCTACGCTGACACACAAGATCCAATGACGTCAATCAGTTGGGTTTTTTTTTTTCTCGTTATAAAAATTCCTCCCTCTTCAGACACTCTCCTCCCAAACCCCCTCACCCAACCCAAATTCCGTTTCATAAAGGTTTATGACATGCACTATCACCTCTGTGTATCAAATATTATGGTAGGAAATACCCATAAAGAAAAGAGATAAGTTCTACGAGACCTGTTTATTGTCTTTTTTGTACAATATACATCAGTGGTGCCCAACCTTTTTTTTTCCCCGCGGACCGGTCGACGTTTGATAATTTCACCGCGGCCCTCTTGAGGGAGAGTGGAGACGTTGATCATTTATATTTTAAATTGTTTTGATTTACAATGCCTCTGCCACTCACTGCCGCTCTGTTCCTGGTTAACCCCCTCTTCGTCCATGGAAAGTCGCACAATCCCGAGAGAAATAATACACCACAGTAAATTTGAAAAGGAAATAGTTTAATGTTTCTTGTGCGGCCCAGTAACATTTGATCCACGGAACAGTACCGGTCCGTGGCCCGGGGGTTGGGGACCGCTGATAAACATAACATTCAGTTTGTTACTAGGCTAAGGAACACAAGCAGACTAAAAGAACAGAATTGTCATTTTATAAAAAGACATATAAACAACGCAAATGTTCGTAAATGATAAAAAAAGGTTGATATATATTCTGAGAAGCCTTTAGCAGTGACCTCCCTGGGGGCGGCTGGCCGTACTCGGAGCAGAGAGCCGTAAATCTAGGCTTTATAAGTTTATACCAACGTTGGTCACTTGCGACTCTCAGAGCAGCATGCGATCATTCGTAGAGCATAATACGGCTCCCATGAATCGGGACAGCTCCCATGAAAATCGGTACGGCTCCCATGAAAATCGGTACGGCTCCCATGAATCGGTTGTTCTTATACTATTTCATTATTTGTATTCAATAAATATCAATAAATTGAATAGGGTGCGACTCCTTTACTCAAAAAAAAAGATCAAAATACGGCTGTCATTGGTGATTTCAGTGGTCATCTTTGACCAATTTACTCCAGCCTCGAGAGACACTTCTAGCTCGCCCTCTCAGGCGATTCACCTGATCGTCATCCACTTCCCTCCACCCCCCCCCCCCAAAGAATTTGTAACGTATATTTCTGTTATGTCTGTTTGTATGTCTGTCTGCTTACACCTAACTGACAAGGGTAAATTGATATATTGACAGAACGACAGACATATTCCTAGGGCTACATATATATATTTATATATTTATAAAAAAAAAAAGTGGTCTAATGTAAATAAAAGTCGAGAGTCGCTAGTTTTTATCTTGATACGGAAACAGTTGATGACTATCAAATATACAACAAGTCACCTGTCGTCACTTAAAGTTTATACAGTGTCACGGGTCACTGTGACAGACGGGTCATGCACAAACCAACATCATGGACTCTGGAACACACGCCGGAGTCATCGCACCGCTAGGTCATAGGTAGTAGTAGTAGATAAAGAACTAAAAAAAAAACGCGTATGTAAACATAAACACTCGACGTCGCATTATATTTCAAGCGTATAGTCTACGCCCTAATTGGGTCAAATAGGTCATGACAGCTATTAGGGCCCCTCGCGGTGTTCCCATTAAGCTGGTGCGCGTTCATATTAACAATACAAAAAAAGAGCGCACCAGCTTAGACTTTTAGGAGTTGAAACGTTAAAAAAACATGGAAGGACGCAAATAAATTGTTTCATTTAATTTCTAGTCTAAGACATATGGTTGTGTGTCGAAATGGCTAGGAAGAAGGAATAACATGTTTTAAAACATATGAAATAATGTGCTGGCCAGATGTTATGCTGGTGTATTATGTCTAATTGGGATCAAAATGAATTATAGGCGTGAGGTTATTCAGTGCTGGTATACAGTGATAAATCCAGGTAAACAGACTGGTACACAGTGATAAATCCAGGTAAACAGACTGGTATACAGTGATAAATCCAGGTAAACAGACTGGTACACAGTGATAAATCCAGGTAAACAGACTGGTACACAGTGATAAATCCAGGTAAACAGACTGGTATACAGTGATAAATCCAGGTAAACAGACTGGTATACAGTGATAAATCCAGGTAAACAGACTGGTACACAGTGATAAATCCAGGTAAACAGACTGGTACACAGTGATAAATCCAGGTAAACAGACTGGTACACAGTGATAAATCCAGGTAAACAGACTGGTACACAGTGATAAATCCAGGTAAACAGACTGGTACACAGTGATAAATCCAGGTAAACAGACTGGTACACAGTGATAAATCCAGGTAAACAGACTGGTATACAGTGATAAATCCAGGTAAACAGACTGGTACACAGTGATAAATACAGGTAGAAAGACAGGAACGCAGGCCGGGTGACAGGTATACAGACAGTCATGTCGGAATACAGTCAGGCAGGCAAATAAATTGATGACCGGATGGTTAGATAGATAGACATTAGACATACATACATACAGACAGACAGACATAGATACTAGATAGATAGATAGATAGATAGATAGATAGATAGATAGATAGATAGATAGATAGATAGATAGATAGATAGATAGACGGATAGATAGATAGATAGATAGATAGATAGATAGATAGATAGATAGATAGATAGATAGATAGATAGATAGATAGATAGATAGATAGATAGATAGATAGATAGATAGATAGATAGATAGATAGATAGATAGATAGATAGATAGATAGATAGACTCGTCCGGTCATTGTCCTCCTGGAGGGCGGGCGGGGGTGCGCATGGTGTGCTGTTACAAAGGCGTGGACTTGAAGGACGCGTCGTGATGTTAGATACAAAAAAAATTATGTGAGGTCATGTCAAGTTACTGTCCTTTACATCGCCCAGTCTGTCATGCGTGATTTTCAGAATACATAATGAAATAATGTTTGAATTTGAATGTGTTAACCTCCATACGTTGTTAATTTTTTTAGTTTCATAACTTAATCTTTGAGGTGACATTTTTATTTTATATATATATATATATATATTTTTTATTCGACCCAAGTGCGAAGACAGTTATTCCTATAGGTCCTTGCTTGTAGAACATTTTAGTCATGTAGTTTATCGGGTGTAAAAACATAATGATTTAATCATTTAATCCCATAGTTCTTAGACTATTTCTATAGGGATTTAACACCTGTATAAAGCTGATTTCTGAGAATGTTAATTGTTTACCTGTCCATTGTTGCGAGAAAGGTGAGGGGGGGGGGGAAGACATTTCCGTATGCAAAATACCTTCATAAATATTACAGTAATTCAGACCCAAATAAAATCTGACCACAGCCCCATTTCCTTACATAAAAAGACCTAAGATAGACTTAGATTGTCGGAGGCCAGCCAGAGTTTGAAAACTTTCTTCGGCTCAAATTAAAAACTTTAAGCCGGATGGTCTGTCTGAATCTTAAGACCCTCTCCCCCCACCCCCCGTCCGTCCCCTCTTCTTCACGAACAATCGGGGATGAGAGTCGGGTATTGTATAGAATGACTAGTGTCGTTTTGGCAAAGTATACAATTTTTAAATTGTGCATACTTTTCCATCATGGTTTGCATCCTCAGGCATGTCTTCTGCAGAAAGGACTGTCTCTTGCATCATTTCATCTCTGTCTATCTGCTCTTGTGTTGTTTGTATGCTCTGTATTCTTTTTTTCGAGGTCTTCCTCTGTTTCCACATCTTGTAAAACATCGTCAGGAAGGGACGACGTTGTTAGACCTACTGTAGCTTTGCAGTCAAAGAGTGCTTCGTATGGTGATCTTTTAATCCCAGAATGAAAAGCTCTGTTCTTCATGAGTTGGAGGAAACGTAACCCCTCACTCCAACGGCCAGTTTTTCCATCGTGCATCCAAGCACACTACATAATTTCGATGTCCTGGTTAGCTCTTTCAACGCTCCCCTGGCTTTGTGAGTGGTGCGGCTTACCATGAACGATCTTCAAGGTGGACCAGTACTCCATTAAGCTGCTTACCACACTGTTTGCAAATTCTCTGCCGTTATCGGACTGTAGAATTGTTGGAGCACCAAGCAACGTAAATATGTCTACGAGCTGGTAGGCTACTTCTTCTGCCCTCTTTGTCTTCAGGGCCCTGAGAACCACGAACTTGGTGAGATGATATTGATACACCATTATAAACTTGTATTCCCCATCAGGATGGGATTGAAAGTCGATGAGATCGACCTGACAACGGGAGTTGAATTCTGAAAAAAACATTGGCTTGACTACAATGCCTTTTTTTGACGTCTTATTGTTTTTTCTGGCAAGGTTCACAAAGGTTAACATACAGTTCAATATCATGACGTGTAATATTCTTGTATTTGGGTGATAGTTCTTTCAAAACTCTGTCCCATCCTCCATGACCAATAGCCAAATTAGCATTATGAAGTACGTCAAATAACTCGGAGTCCGCGATGTAAAACTGAATGGCACACACACCTTCTTTAACAGGGTAGATCAACTTACTCTTATTTTCCACCATCATGACATCAGTGTTTCACCAGCCAATAGTTACATACTTTGCCGAAAGGGAACTTGGCATTCTATAGAATGTCTAGACAATGTATGAAATAGCAATGTATTTCATACTTTGCCTGAAAAATTCAGGCATTCTATACATTGCCTAGGCATTCTATAGAATGCCGGATTTCACACTTTGCCGGTAACAGCGCGACCCGGCAGGTGACTGACTGTTCTAATGATGTCTCGAGGAGGCAACTTCACGTGCCCTGGGGGGTCAGGCCACGAGATTCGACTGTTTCAGCAGGAAA
The DNA here is from genome assembly GCA_021962125.1 of Bulinus truncatus. Classification (NCBI taxonomy): domain Eukaryota; kingdom Metazoa; phylum Mollusca; class Gastropoda; family Planorbidae; genus Bulinus; species Bulinus truncatus. Next base: position 3,929,745 of record JAGDYQ010000021.1, read on the forward strand.
TAGAGGGAATTCTGGGAATCTTTGAAGCCGTCGGTTTCAACCCTGTGACTCGATTTCGCTCCTTCCAGCTTCACTGTGGACATTTTGTCCGTGTTAATGGACGACAAAGGAAATTTACTCTTACCCATTACCATCTTACCCATCCTACACCCCCCGGCCCCCACCACCCCCCACATACACACACCGGTATCAGCACATTGTCCAGTAAGTAATTCGTTCTATTGGTTGGTGCGCGAGTTGGTGGACGCAGCAATTGACAGAAAATAAATATCACAACTCAAAAACAGAGAAGTTTTTTTGGTGGTAGCGGTGGGGATGCGGGAGGGGATACGATAAGCGTACTCAACATGTAAGTACATGTATTGTACCTAGCTTTACACCCCAATGGGGAAAGGAGGGATAGGGGTCTTATGACTCGAAAAATTCTGAGTTCAAATCCGCAAAAGAAAAAAAAAAGAAAAAAATTTTCCTCTTTTTTTTAAAAAAAAGAGATGTGATCGTTCTATTTTTTAGACTATATGGGCCCTTAAGTAGAAATGTTGTCAGATTTTACTAGGGGCCCTAGACAGAATCACCTGTCTAGGGAGAATCACCTGTCGGGAATCAAGAGTTCTCTGTATGAATACACGCTGGTCATTATATTAGTATGTAAAAAGTAAAGTTCCTTTAGCTCTAAAGGACTCATCGGGGAAGATGGAGGGTAGAATTCATCTGTTTCTATAACATCGGTATATGAAGTGTAGAATTCATCTGTTTCTATAACCTCGGTCTATTAAGTGTAGAATTCATCTGTTTCTATAACCTCGGTCTATGAAGTGTAGAATTCATCTGTTTCTATAACCTCGGTCTATGAAGTGTAGAATTCATCTGTTTCTATAACCTCGGTCATATGAAGGGATTGTGTGGTTAGCATGAATGTTTTTTTTGTAAACTATTTTATTATTTATTGTGTTGTTTTTTTTTGAAGTAAAATATGGTGATGTGTTTCATTTAATGATTTTATTTTACCAATTTCTATAGTCAGGAGGGGTGGGGAGTGATCGAATGCATAGTTCACCTATGGGTGGTAACGGCTTGGATCACAACAGTCTCTGGCACGGGTTACGACAATAGCTGCCCATGTTTTATCCAGACCTAGATATTTTTTTGAACATCTTGTTCTTTGTTTCATCTCATGTGTTACTATAAAAGTGGAATGTTGGCTTTCATTTTTTTTTTAAAGTAACCATAGTGTTGCAATACTTACAGGCAAGGCCGTAGCCAGGATTTTGTTTGGGGGGGGCGCTGTGCGGCTTGGGGGGGGGGGAGGGTGCTGTGAGGAGAGTTTTATTAGAACACAAGGATAAAGAAGTATATTTTATAATAAAATTTGATTTTTAGAATTATTTTTTTTTGGAGGGGGGGAGCTGCAGCCCCCCCCCCCAGGCTACGACCTTGCTTACAGGTAACTGAAATACTTGCAGGTTAACTTTCATTGACGATATTCTCTATAAGTATCTCGATCAATTCAAATAATAAATACATTTACGATAAGAGAGGGGACGGGTGGTCGAGAGGTGTAGAGTGCTCGACTGTCGACTGGAGGATCCCGGGTTCGAATCTTAGTGAGAACCTTTAGATTTTTTCAGGTCCTGGTGAAAGTCCCCAAGTCCACCTAGCTTTAAATGGGTAACTGACTTTAAGCTGGGGGAGTAAAGGCGGCTGGGCGTTATGCTAACCACACAATCCCTTTATATGCCGAGGTTATAGAAACAGATGAATTCTACACTTCATCTGCCCCGATGGCCCGTTAGCGTTAAGGGAACTTTACTTTACGATAAGAGAACATAAAAAAAATGATTTAAATATTCGGTCAAAAACACACGGTGTTTATTATAAAATTTATTTATTTAATTTCCTAAAAAAAAATCGCCAATTTATAAAGTTTTGTGGATTTCTTTTCACTTACAAGAAATATTGATGTTTTGCATGCATGAAAATATTCCGCTGTGTATTCTGTTAGAACTTTCTGCGCTCAGGAATGTTAATAACATGAAAAGAAGACAATGCTACTTTTGAACTGTATGCTTTGTAAACAAAGTGTTTATTCATCAAGTAATGGGCGATGTGTTATTGACCTGCAGTTACTGCAACTGGGACCGGATCAAACCTGTACATGACACGACTGCACAACATGACACAAACATCCAGTGTCTGCTGGTTGGCACGTCCATCCTTCACTAGCATGTGTTCGGAGTCAATCAATCAATCAATCAATCAATCAATCAATCAGTCTGTCTGTATGCAGTGGCGCAACCAGCAAAAAAATGCTGGGGAGGGGGGGTGGGGCTCACATATTGAAAAAAGACAGTTTGACAGTCTTTTTTGTAACTTTATAACTATTAATTATGTATTGATGATTTGGCCTGGGGGGGGCTATCTATCTATCTATCTATCTATCTATCAACTTATTATCTATATTATTCTATATAACCTTAAATATTTATCGATATTAATAAAAAAAAAACTAGTGCCGGGGATGAAAAAAAAATGTCAGCAGAGCCGGGGATAAATGTTTATGATTTTATCCCCGGCGGGGATATATTAGCTAAAGCAGACCGGGGATGACAGGTCTCAGTGCCGGGGAGATCCCCGATGGTAAATCAAGCATATTTATAAAACTATCAATATGTAGTTGTACATATTTATCTATCTATCCATATATCTCTATTGATTTCTACGTATCTATCAATATTTATATCTGGCATGTATATCTAATGTGAAATGCGTGTATTGTTTCTTCCTTATTTAAAAATAAATAAATAAAACATTCTACGCCATCTTCATGACCCCCCCCCCCCACGCATGTTACCATCACAACACAAAGACCCACTAGCCGGAACGCCTGGATTGTTCTATTTCTTTCACAATATGGGGGGACAGACATCTCCCACCCGTTGAACCTAACAACTGTAACGGGGAAGCGATAGAGAGGAAACACTATCTGTCTTTGATAGTTCATTCCAGTGACCCGACCTTGAGATTGTCCTTGGCAAAGTCTGGGTCTTCTGGTCTGATATACGGTAAACATTCTCTACGTAAATAAACACAGATTTACGGAGAAAGAGTGACAGACAGAGAGAGAGAGAGAGATGGAGAGAGATAGAAAGAGAGTGAGAGGGAGAGGGAGAGAGAGGGGGGAGAGAGAGAAAGAAAGAGACAGAGACAGAGACAGAGAGTTGGAGAAACAGAAAGAGAGAGAGAGAAAGAGAGAGAGTAAGCAGGGATGGAGTGAAGAATCATGTAGTCCCTTTATGTGTGGTTGACGACAAAATGGTCCCAGTGTCCAGAGCTTTATCTGGTTGGGGGGTGGGGGGGGGTGTCCTAAATTTTTTTTTCTGCGGATGAAAGGATGATCTCAGGTAGTAAGGTGGCTAAATGGTTGCTATGAGTATGAGATATAGAAAACCTGCTCACCAGACTGTGTCATATGAAATATAACATGTACCAAGGTATGTTGTGCTATATGTCTACTATATGAGATCTAACATGTACCAAGGTATGTTGTGTTGTTATATGAGATATAATCTGTACCAAGGTATGTTGTGTTGTTATACGAGATCTAACCTGTACCAAGGTATGTAGTGTCATATGAGATCTAACCTGTACCAAGGTATGTTGTGTTGTTATATGAGAAGAACGTATGTATCAAACGATATCCTTGTAGAATAGAAACAAAAGAATTCAATAGGCCGTGGGAAAGAATGTCTATCAAACATTTGTTCTGGCGGGAAATCGACACGCTTCAATGACTTTTGAATTTTTTTTTCTGTTGTTTTTTTTTTGGGGATCAGGGGAAAAGGGAGGGGGGGGGGGAGATTCTTTACCACGCGTGTTAAATCTTTAATTAATTTATATTATCTTTTTCTTTTTAGGAAATTGTCTCACAATTAGAGTTTCTTCTTCAGACGTTTCATATTGACATCATCAGATTGACATCATCTGATTGACATCATCAGATTGACACAGAGTCGTAGCTACGGGGGGGTCGGAGGTACATATGTCCCCGTGTTCCGAGGTTCTGGGCGCCAAATGGTATATTTTACATATAATATATGGTTTTCGAATGGGTGGGGGGGTAAAAAGGTATTAAAAAGGTAAAATGCCCCGGGCGCAAGTTGCCTTGCCCCCCCCCTCACTACGCCTCTGGATTGACATCATCAGATGGTGGGGGATTCAATAGTCAGGTGATGCCACGCCGTCCTGCCATTTAAACTTGTTGCAGAAATCCTCTAATGGGTGAGCCACATTAACTTTCGTTAGAAAGATTGTTTGAAATACTTTAAACATATATTTTTCGTATCTAGATTTTTATTACGTAACTGATTATTTTAATTTTGATGATTTAAAGTAAAATGACATTTATTCCTGAATATAACCTATTTGTATTAGACAAAAAAATGTCACATTTTATTTTATCAAGATTAATGTTGATAGGGTACAGGAAATGTAACATGTTGTATTCATATAAAGTTTGATTAAATCTTATCTCGTGACGTATCTCATGGTTTACTAGAGACAGAATCTGACAATTGAAGAACGAAGACAGTGCATTTTCGAAACATATTTTAATTCTAGAATAGATCTGACTTATCAAGGTCAAAATTTCTCATATAAAGTCAACAATTCCTGTTATCGTAATCATTCTTGGAAGTTCCATCTTCTGACCCTACATGACATTTATAGAACACAAGTTAAATAAAAACCACGATCGGATTTTCCCGCAATTTGACATAGCGGCATAATACAAAATAAGAAGCACGTTGAAAAATTGTCTTGATAAAAACACTCTCAGTAATCTGGGGATTACACTAAGTACAAACTTTAATCTGTAAATTACTTTCAATTGCCCCATGCAATTCTGGTTTTTGCTTTATTGTAAAATTGTTTTGATAAAATCACTCTCAGCAATTAGGGGCGTACTGATCATAACCTCGAATTGAATAATAGCAAGTGGGCCCTGTGTGCGCGGTCAACTTTGTGCCCTGTTTGGCTACTAATATTTTGAAACTTCCTGTGGAGTTATTATACCCATGGTGACCCCCCCGGCCCCCTAACACCCCCAACTGGCCCCAACCCCTTCCTTGGTACGCCACTGCCCCTTTACCTACATTTCGTGGTAAGTCTAGTTAAAACTGTGTCTCTTCACTCCAGTTTACAACGAACAGTACTATACTATACTATACTATACTATACTATACTATGTCTATTAATATACTTTAGTTTACTATACAATGTCTAGTAATAAGATATACATGAAATACTATCAATATTGTGCACACTAGGTATATGACTTCAGAACAACACTTGTATGGCATACCATCAACAGATGAGTTTTTATTGTAGAAACACAAAACCATATCAAATTTATTAAAAAAATTGAAAAATGTCACCCACCAAACATTTTGAAGTTTTAGAAAAATTGACATTTGTTAATAATTTCAAGTATTGTTTCATAAACTTTTATTTGTAAAAATAAAACGTAAATTCACTTTCTCTGGTGAGTAGCAAAGGGGAATAATATCTTGCAGAACTTTTATTGCTCTTTCTGCACAAACATTGCTACGTGGAGTGAGTATTGGAGATGTACTTTGAGACCAATGAGTTCGAAGACAGCGCAACCCTTTTGGATAATCATTAACAGCATGGAAAAGAAGTTCATATTGTAATGATGATCACTAAACCAGGCATCACTCCAATGTCCACATATAAATTCACACAATTTCTGAAGGTTCTTTAGTTCATCAGGCAATAGTATGAAAGCCAACAATGCAAAAATTGCTCCAGAGTTCCATCGGGCATTGCTGAGGCCAGGCAGTGCGCTAAAATTAACTTTCGGCATTTGTTGAGAATTCTTAAAATTCTTAAAAACGCAAATTAGATGGTGCAAAAATTTCATATCATCTCTCCAACCTATTTCCTGTTTTTCTAAAATTGGAGCACATTTCTTTGTTTTACTTTCAAAATCTTTTTTTAACATTTCATAATATTTAAGTATCTTATTTACAAATGGATAATTTATGTTAGGAGACTCAGTTGAATCACCGAGCAAGGCATCACACACGTGTCTAAGAACACGATCAAGTATATGGTGCTGACAACCTATAAAGACTGGCGCAGACTCACCATGTTGAACAAACAGTTTCTGAAGTTTCACCACAACACCAGACTTCGACCCTGTATTAACATTTGAAGTGTCTGACACTATCATCTTTATAGCTGACCATAAGTTATATTCATCTAAAACTTTTTGAATGGCAGATCCAATCGTAGCAGCTTTGCCATCAGGTATAACTAAGACGGATAGCCTCACTTCTTTTGCTTCTTTTTTTAATACAACTACTTGGTGTTCTTTTTTCTTAATAATTTTACCATCAAAATGTAAACTCCATAAGCTATTACGCAAGTATTTATAATGTTTCTTTTAGTTTACTTGCTTCTCTGAATACAGCTCGATAGACACCTGACTGAGAAGGAGTTGCTATTTTTACGCCGGACTTATGCAAAACTTTGCTCACTAATGCTGCTCTTCGAGCTGGTAGTTTCCCAGATTGAACTAATGAAACTGCACTAGAAGTAGAATGCTGTGATTGTTTCTTATGTGTGCTTTGATCCAAGCTTTCTGTGGATGACAGCATTGCATCAGCACCGTCAGAGCTACTTTGAGAATTCTCGTTATCACTTGAATCACTGGAACTTTCAAAACTGCTTTTTTGTTGTTGTGCCTCATTAATTTTGCAAACAATTTTCCGTTTTGATGGATGAATTGTACTTTGACTAGCAATTTTAGTTGTAGTATATCCCATCTTACCTCCACTTTGAATTTGTATTTCGTAAAGTCTCTTGTCCTCAGCACATAACCATTGACCAGTTTTGTTTGTGACATCAAATAACTTATCAAACTGCTCCCGTATGTCACCCACAGGTTTTTTCAAATGAACATCATACCTTCTAATTAAAGTTTCAATTTTTCTGCTCACTGATCGCAAAGACAGTATTGGGAAATTTAAAAAGCTCCATAATAGCTCTACTTCTTTCCTGAGTGCTGCAACTCTTTTCAATCTGGATTTTTTCATAGAGGCCAAGCCCATGTAGCGACCAATTGTCATCCACTCTTTTGGCATTCTAGAATGTGAAAGCAATGGCTCGATCTCGATTCCAATTTTGTTTCTTTTCTTAAGAGTGTTTTGAATTTTTTTCAGATTACTCGCCCATTTGTCCTTATTTTTAGCAACGGAAAGTGATGACTTTTTAAAGACATTTTTAAGAATAAAATTAGGCAAAATTAAAATAATCATTCAAACTCAAGTATAATTGAAAAATCTAACATGGAGAACAGGAAATAGAATTTTAATGGTAAACAACTGGAGTAAAAGTAAACTTCAGTAAAAAGAGCCAAAAGGATTATTTTTAAACTAAAAAATGTTTTGGTGGGTGAACTTTTTCAACAAAATTGATGATTTTTTGTTGTATTTATTATTTTTATATAAAAGCTCATCAAAATCTGGCACGCCACTTGTAAAATTACAAAATTTGTTTTTCAAGTCATCTGCCTAGTGTACACTCTGACGCACATTGCGAGCACTTGTCCTGGAGGGGGAGGGGTCCCAAGCCTTCCAAATGCTGTTCAATAGCTGGGGGCGGGGAGGAGTTGCAGAGGGGATACCATTGACATATTTTTTATTGGGCCGTAGAATTTCAGCCTGCGCCCCTGCAAGGGTTACCACTGTAACTTGTTTGTTTACAGCGGTGCAGTAAAGTTCAATTAAAACCAGTGTAGCGAAAAAGAGAATTGACTGAAATGTGTTACTTTCAATCTGCGTTCTATACATTGACTAATCATTTTCTTACACATCCAAAAAGCAGTGGCGTATCATGTGTCGTATTGAATGAAATTATTCTAACAACTATTTTGTTAAAACATTGTAATACCGATGAAGCATAAGTACCCCAGTTATTTAATATTCATTACCTTAAGAATAGTTGGTTTGAGACTAAATTATGCATAAAGCGTCAATATATATTTTGGTGGGGAAAACCTGATTTTCGTGCAGACACTTAATTTTTTTTTTTTTTTGTTTCTTTGTATGAAAAAAAATAAAATTTGACCATGACCTGGAGTGAACTAAAGTAAACTAGTCCTTCCTCTTATTTGGTACTTAGCCCACACACCCCAATCCCCCCTCCCCCCCCCTCTCGCCACCCCCCAACGCCCCTCGTCAACACATCAAAAGTTGGTTAGACTTCTCTGACATTTCGGCTGCAAATAGATTCGTGTTTTTCTTTTTTCTGCCTCGTTCACTTCCGACCTAGTCCCCCCCGCCCTACTTCACCCCTCCCCCGCCCCCAACCCACCTTCTCCACCCGACCCCGGGCTCCCTTCTATGATCCTGCAGAAGTGAATTTAAAAAAAAAAATGTTGCTCAAAAAATTCATGACCTAGTTTTTATTTTTAGCCTATCTGCTCTCCCACGGGCTGTTTTTTGTTGTCGTCACACATTGTGTGTGTGTGTGTGTGCAATTTCCCCTTCAAAATATGACTCGCTCGTCCTCGTGCAACCCCCCAAAAAGGCGAGAGTTTGTGTGAGGGAGGGAGGGAAGGAGTGAGAAAGACAGAGAGAGAGAGAGAGAGAGGTGGGTGAGGACAAGAGAGGAAAGGGAGTAGGAGGGTTGCATAAGGCGCAGGAGGTTAACGAAGAAACATTCATGGGGGTGAGCTAATGGCACGAAATGAGGTTGTGTAAGGTTAAGGGTGGTGGTGGGGGGTGGGATGACAGGAAGGATATTGGTGGTGGGGAGGAGGGGGGTGAGGGTGGGGAGGAAGTTCGAACAGCTTGATTGACCTAATTTCGCACGTGTCTTTTTTTTTCACCTCTCACCCTCCTCCTTACCCCCCCTACCCCACCGCTTACACATCCTTGTACGTCACACACCCCTCTCCGCCCCTTCCACCACCACCACCACCATGCACCTCACCCACCACTCTATCACGTACTTCCCCCCTTGGTATTGGTCCCCCCCACATACATACACTGCTCCTGCCCCACCACGACTACGCCCCCCCCCCAACCGTCTTCTATGACCTCTTTATTTCTAGGTTGTTGTTTTTTTTCTTATTTTTTCAGAGTATAGATTGGTGCCAATGGAATGGGAGGACGGTTGGTGTGGGGGGGGGGGGAAGAAACATAGTGATGTTTGGAGAAAAGGGGGTGGGGGTGGAGGGAGGAGGAGGGGGAGGGATAACCTTGGGGAAAGTACGGTACACCGTTCTTAAAATGTACTTTGTTTCAAAGTAGGTCACAAGTTACTTAGTGCCCAAACATTGTCGCACACAATTATTCACACACACACAAACACACACATATATATATATATATATAGATAGATAGATAGATAGATAGATAGATAGATAGATAGATAGATAGATAGATAGATAGATAGATAGATAGATAGATGGATAGATATAGATATAAATATAGATATATGACAAGCGGTTCTCAACGTTTTTTTTTTGCCAGTTGCGAATGTACCCCAAAGTGGCCCAGAGTGGCCCAGAGGATGGGAAAATTTGTCCGCGGTGAAACCCTCAAAGTTCAGCAAACTGGCGACAAGAATCTTCTAACACTTTTGGTTGTTTTGAAAACAAAAATTTGAAGCCATTGCGTGGCCCTGCATAACCTCTAACCTTTAGGGGTTTCGCCTACCAACTACGATTGAAGACCGCGGTTGTAAACTATAAATAAATCAAAAAAGATTTTTTTTTCGCTAAATGTTTGATATAATTGTGTATGAAAAATTTGACAAGCGGGTATGTCTAGTGTGTTGAAGTTCGTAGGGTCCAAAATATTAAGGAAGATGAAAATTGGTATGTGTGCAGCCTCCTCCACCCCCGCCAAATTTTGGTAAGGTCGAAAACCAGTGGCTTGATTTTTTGGTAGGGTCCGGACCCGCACGACCCGTACATCGGTTGCGCCCATGGCTTTGTTGACCCCTTGCCCTCATTTTATTGTTGCATTTAGTTACAGTCTGTTGCTTCCTACCTAACAATCCACATACACACACTTGCTACAAGTACAACGCCTGCATAATTAATGAGCATTTTAACTTGCATTAATATACAAAGGTCAGATTGGGGGAAATGGGGGGGGGGGTTTGCCATTAAAAGATATTTAATTAAAACAAAGCTAATCTGAGAGGATCACGTGGTATAACGGTTATTATACTACAAGATGACTATTTGATTCTGGTAGCCAACGGTTTTGGACTTATTGAGAAATACTGGTCAATGTATTCCAGTTTGTCAATACAGTCGATTCCGCTTAATTGGGACACATCGGGACCGAGGCTTTTTGTCCCAATTAAGCGGATGTCCCAATTAAACATACACATTTACTATTGGCTTCTTGGTTTGGTTTCTTTGAGATTTGTCCCAAATAAGCGGCTGTCCCAATTAAGCGGTGTCCCAATTAAGCGGAATCCACTGTATATAGAAAGGTATTGAGTGAGTAAAGCTGTGTGAATGCACTGTTAAATAAAACTAATTTATTCGCTTTTCCAACTTTCCTTACGGTAGTATACTGTGAATGAATGAATTTTTTTGTAATTGCTTTGCTTACTTTTTTATGTTTGTGATTGAGACAATATATAGATACGGTACATCATTACAAACTGAATAGACTTGGGAAGGTACATTTCTACATAAACTGAAAAAAATCAAACGGTTCTCACGGGGATATCGAACCTGGGACCTTTCGGAGCTATCGAGTACTTTAGAACGTTCGACCAACCGTGACATATGTTTATGACACATTATTTAAAAAATATACAATTCGTTGTTGGTCTGCAGTTAATGTTAAAAAGGTAAAATGTTTGTATCCAATGACATAACCTTTATCATCATTCTGTGGTCTGGTAGTTTAGTGTGAAAGGAGATGCACGTGAAAGGGTAGGTCCACACAGGTGACAATTGTGGACCCAGTGGTCTCTTCATTCGGCCCCTCCACACATATACAAGTCAGGCTAGTGAGGGTTCTGTTTAAAATTTGTTGGACCCCCCCCCCCCCGCCCAGACAAAAAAAATATAGTTGATGTAACTTTCACTTAAAATAATAATCAAACATAAACGTTCACTAAGAATAGTTGGCCCTTCTATACTCATGGGGGGGAGGTGGGGTGGGTCCCGGGGGGGGGGGAGGCCGGTGAGTGCGTTAAGACTGCTTGCTACTACACTACTACCTACATGACCACCAAGTGCCTACTAGTGAGTCCGACACTCGGTGGGTGGTAAGAAGGAAGGTGCAACTGTTCCACCAGCAGTGTCAAAGGTTACATGGGTACACATTTCATGACATGGGAGAGTTGAATGTTATTGGTAAAAGGGAAAGCGGGGTGGGGGGGTGTCCATTTAATTTTCACACACACACACAGACACACACACACACGCTAGCTCATTTACATAAACGTTGGAGAGAGAAATGAAGTTTATTTATAGTAACATGAAGGGTTTGGGGGGGGGGGGGGGTGGAGGGTTAGCACTGAAATAAACTTGTAATTTTGGAGGATGTGTGTGTGTGTTGCGGTGGGGTGGGGGAGGGGTTACGAAACAGGGTGAACCCGTCTGCAGCATCTAGATGAGGACAGTTTTCGTGGGTTGGGTGGAGAAACTGATGTATATTCAGGTGCACTTTTAATGTTCCCCTCAGATGGGACTATGTAGATACCACACATCAGTTAAAAGGGAATTTCCGAATACATAGAAAAACGCGCCTTCAAATAACTGACATATCTTCAGGAAGATAGAAAGACAGGCTGATGGAAAAGCAGGCTTTTTGACAAAGACCTAATTACTGAAATGGGTTTTATTGCCCTTTCCATGATTATATTAACCTTATTATATAGGCGCCAAGTGCTATGGAGGTACCACGGTGGAAAGCGTGGGTGATTAGCATCTCTTGGTCAATGCTGCCAACGTTTTATTTGAAGAGTTATCCAAAAAAAAAAGAGATTTAGAATATGCAGAATGATCAAAAAAGTAATATATATTTTTATTATATAATTATTATTTTATAAAATTTTTTATTAAGATGAACTAAAAAATATATGTATTACTAATTATGGAGACACAATTATCTTGAAACTAGATTGGACATCTTGATGGTTGCAACAAAAATGGTTTCCCTACCCTTGGTTTCCAACAATATTATGTGGCAACTTTAGAAGACCATTAAAAGTGGCTTCTTTCTGTGGTGCGCTTTACGCTTGAAATGTGTGCTGCGAGTGAGCAATACTTTGCATACATTACCTACTCACGCAGCGCAGTAATAAATAAAACAACAGAAATTCATTCATTGACCTACAAATGTGGTGTGTTGAATGAAAGTTGTCAGCTGTCAGTGAATGGAAAAAAATATTTGAATTCGGACGAACTAAGGTGGACGTGATGGGGGGGGGGGAGAGTTTGACGGGATGCGGGCACGGAGGTGACGTATGTAACAAAATAAATAAATAAAGATATATTATAGCTCCAGCCAGATGTCACAACACTATAGCCCATCGCCTAGTGAAGGACGATTTGACGGGAAATAAACAATGAAGCCACACTAAACAATTCGCACCCATTATGGTGGTGGTTAGGTTTAGGTGGGTACGGTTTTGTGTGTGTATGTGTGTGTGTGTGTGTGCAAGCTGATTGGAGGGGGGGAGGGGGTAAGCGAAGGGGTGGGGTGAGGGCTGACTAGCGTTTTTGTGGAGCAAAAGGGGTGGGGGGAGGGGGGTAAAATTATGTGCTTTACCTGAAATATTTGGGGGGGGGGGGGAGGAAAGGGGGGAGGGTGAGAGAGAAAATAGCAGGGGATTTGTTTTCAGCCTCTTGTGGATCCACGTTCCTTGGTCTCCTGAAAGAAAATTTGGGTTAAATTTGTGGGCGTCAACCCGAGTCTATTTTTACATTTTTCGTTTTTTTTTATTGTAATAAAAATGTCTACTGTTTCAACTATATGAAGTCTTTCTGTCACTGTGAGTAATGAGTGGAAAAGGGGGGGGGGAGAGAGAGAGAGAGAGAGAGAGAGAGAGAGAGAGAGAGAGAGGGCGTCTGAGGGAAAAGAACTGCGGTAGCTGTTGATGTGGGTAAAGCTGAACTTTGAAAACCTTGGGTTTGGTTATTTGGTAGCCAAGAAAGGAAAAAAAAAAGGAAAACATCGAACTACTTTTTTCTGGTACTGTTGAGCAGGGCAGGGGCACGAAGACGATGTGGCGGTAAAGAGAAGAAGAAGAGTGGCAACCATCTTGACCCAATTGGGTCAAAAAAAAACTGATAAGTCGGTCAAAACTGAGCACAATGAAAAAAATGGGTCAAGGGGACCTAGATTCGCGATGAAAACCGGCCACCCTTGTCAGCTCTGGGTTCGATTTTTTTTTTCTATATTTTATATTTTCTTTTTTTTTTTCTTTTCGTTTCATGCTCTTTATTAATTTCTAAAGAATTTTTGTAGCTTTTCTTTTTTTTACCTCCCCTCGTAATTAATTGTTTTCCAGCTTTTGATACATTATTGGTCTGGAAATCTTGGTTATATACTTTCTTACACACAAACAAGTAGACTGTGCATTTAAAAATAAAATTCAAACTAGCACAAAACTCTTTCCGTTTCCCCTCAATCCACAGAATAAAAGATGATGGCATAAATGTTAATTAGGGAGTGCTAGCTGTTAGACAAAGACCTCTAGAGAGATTCGATGGATTTTTGCCAAAAGTGCATGTCCGGGGGGGGAGGCTCTGAGTACCTGGACAGTTAGAAAATTATACTGGAAGGACCCCCTTTAGAAATTGGGGGGGGGGGTCCTTGGCAGTTACATAGGTATCCTATATATATATATATATATATATATATAGAGAGAGAGAGAGAGAGAGAGAGAGTGAGAGAGAAAGAGAGTGAGAGAGAGAGAGAGTGAGAGAGAGAGAGAGAGAGAGAGTGAGAGAGAAAGAGAGTGAGAGAGAGAGAGAGTGAGAGAGAGAGAGAGAGAGAGAGAGAGAAAGAAGAAAATAATACACAAAAGTGACAGACACATAGACAGTTGCTACCGTCAGACATTCTATAGTCCTTTGAAAAATCATCCTTCATCTGAATATTGTTTTTTTTTTAAATTCTATTGTGAAATATAAAGCCCCGTGTATTAACTGAAATGAATGTTCTGTATTTAATTACATATGATGAACTAGGAAATCCATATTTTTAAAAGATTAACTTTTAACACGGCTACATCCTTATTAAATAACAAAATTTTTTTTTTTTTTTTGAGAAAATGTTAGTCAAAACCAGCGTCAGGGAGTAGCTAGTGTTTTCACGGGCCAAACAAATAAACTTAACTAATATAACTTAATATTTATTTTAAGAGCAACACACACACACACGCATATATATATATATATATATATATATATATATATATATATATATATATACACATATCCTAATTGCACTTAGTACATCAAAACATAAGAGGGAAAACAACAATGAAGTATCCAAACTTTTTTCAAACTATCATGAGATTAAAAAAACAAACAAACAAACATAAAAACACACACACCGTTTAAAACTATCCAGAAGTAAACAAAGAACAGCTATAATAAAATCAATTTTTTTATCAAAGTATCATTTCATTTCTGTTACACGTGTGTGTGTGTCTCGCCTCAACACCCCACCATTATACGTCCCTGACCCGGATGGTGGGAAAAATGAAAATATTATTATTATTTTCGATATCAAGTTATCGCCGTCCTTGACTCCATGCGTTGAATAACTCTGATCACACGTCTAAAGTTTACACTCAGTCACCAGGACAACCGGGGATAACTCTGAGCTAAAACTATATTGCTTTACATATAATATATATTCATGTATAATCTCCCCTTGTTATCTCGCTTTATTCTAAGTCACTGACCGATCGACACGGAACGTTTATTAGGATGAATACCGCCGGAGGGGGGGGGGGGGAGAGACTCCCCTCCCTACACACACACACTCATAGACAATCCATATTATTATGGTTTATAACATTTGGTTGTTCCTTGCTTCTTTATTCTCCCTAATAGTATGTTCCGTGAAGTACTTTTAATACTGACGTGGCTGACACCACTTGCTCCCTACCACACCCTGAGACGTACGTGGACGGTCGGTCGGAGTGGAAATAAATACTTTGTTTATTTCACTGCTCCAGTTCACCGACCAACTTATATATGTCAGGGTGTGCTTAGGAGAATTCCCTATGTCTATAAAAAGTTTACGATTTTTTAATATATATTTATATATATATATATATATATATATATATATATATATATATATATATACACATAAATATATTAGCTGTGTCCAAAAGTAGTGCATGTTATTGTTATTGTAAATAAAAATTAAAAAAAAATAATAAATGACATAGTAATCGATAAATCGGTGAGTCCAACCGATAAGATCCGATAGTAAAAAAATGAGAATCTGGATTTCGTACAACTGAATAAACAGAGTGAAGAGGGCGAACGGTTTTAATGGGCTGCGATAATGGCCTTTGGTGTAATTTTTTTTTTGTAGGTTGAGGTAACCTGAGTCCAAACTGCGGTCCAATAAAAAAAAAAGTTGGGTAAACTTATGACAATGTATTTGATAGACATGTTATTCTTCTTTATTTATATATTGTTTTTAAAATTTACTTATGTGCTGCTTGGTTTGGGAGTGTGTTGGGGGTGGGTGTAATTTGGGGGGGGGGCAGAAGTTTATGGATATTTGATAATCAAGCATAACAAATAAAGGAAGGGCTGGAACAATAAAAAAAACACAACAACAACATGTGAAGTGTAGAAAGGTCCGGAACTGATGTACTGATTGAAACAATAGCTGGGCAGTTCAATGCACACAATGTATAAAGTATGATCGAATATCTATGATGCGATGTACGCGCTTAATTATTCACAGTTTTATAATTCGCATTTAATGACTTCTTTTATGTCGTGGGATTAATTAATGTCATTGATATAATTTTTTTTTTGTTTAAACAAAGCAAAAGACACATTATAATTGATGCTGGGTCTAACGGTGGCAGCACGTCCATGATACAAATTAATAACATACACATTTGCAGACCACACATATTAGCACCGGCGGCGGAACGAAATATTTTAAGGGGGGGGGGCAAGCCAAAATTCAAGGGGTGGCGGCGCCCCCCCCCCCCTTGAATATTTAAGGAGGGGCAAGACAAAATATGACCGAAAGAAAAATTTTACCCCCTTAATTCAATAATAGAAAATAGTAATTCTATAGCAAGTATTTAATCGATATTATTAAAAAATAATATATTAAAAAAAATTTAAAATGAATATTGAGCGCTTCTGTCGTCAACTGATTCGTAATGTCAGTTTATTTACAAATTTAATAGTGAAATTAGATAAAAAAATTACTGATAATTATCATGAATGATGATGAATATGAAACCGTAAACGGGAAACCCATTAAACAAAAAGTAATTTATGAAAAGATAATAAATAATTGTATTTTCTTTAAAAATTAAATTTGCCGTCATTCGGTAGATGGCAATACTTCTATAAACTTATAAGACGCATTTGCTATCTGTCTGTCTGTTCCCTTAAAACTCAAGATCCAGACAACCAAATAACGTGAAATTTGATACACGCAGTGGCGCAACCAGGAGAGGGCGGGGGCTTGAGCCCCCCCCCCCCCCGCGGCCAAATCATCAATACATAATTTACGTTATAAAGTTACAAAAAAGACTGTCAAACTGTCTTTTTTCAATATGTGAGCCCCCCTCCCCAGCATTTTTTTGCTGGTTGCGCCACTGGGTACACGTACACAAAATTACATGGGGAATGTTCTTAAACAGGTTTCGTTCCATCTTAATGGGTACTGCAATTGTAATTAATTATTTTGGATATCAAAGACATGAAAATTGGCAAACTTTTACCCCGATTTCAGGTTTTACGAGCTTCTCTCCCACATAGCTAACTTACTATAAATATGATCGGTACGGGGAACCAAATATCACATTACTTACTACATTATTACATTCCATTCCTTTATCCATAGGAATAGTCGTCTTTTGCTACAGTCATGCCTTTAAGATAAATGTACCCTTTTATTGCATGCAAATAAGCATTTTTTACGCGTCTTATTTTAAATCTTAATTAAACGTCAAATTACGCTTCTTAAATAAACAGAAAACATTATTTTAAACCCTGGCAAAGTCGGGTACTTGCAACTAGTTTTAAAATATGCCACAACAACTCTCAATAATGTGACTACTGTAAAATGTCAATTACTTATAATTTCTTTCAAATATTAAATTTAATAAATAAATAAAATGAATTATGAAAATGAAACATATAAACTAAAATGAATTACAAAGTTAAAAAAGTAAAAACTTTAGGGGGGGGGGGGGCAGACTGGAAATTCAAGGGGGGGCGGCGCCGCCACCCCTAAAGTGTTTAGGGGGCGATGCCCCCTGCCCCCCCCCTGCTCCGCCGCCAGTGCATATTAGCTTATAATTTGTGTGTATATCTGTGTATACGGGTATGTATGTGTGAGTGTGTGTATGGGTTTGTATGTTATTTCTATTTGATTCATTTATTTAAATTACAATAAACTTAGAGTCAGGGTAAAAAAAAATGATAAAGACGATTCTGTGTTTACAACAATATGTCTGACTGTTTGTCTGATTGTCTGGTTGTTTGTCGCACTGTTTGCCTGACTGTTAGTCTGATTGATTGTTTGTCTGATTTTTTTGTCTGTCTGTTTGTCTACTCTTAGACTGATCGTTTGTCTGATTGTTTGCCTGATTGTTTTTCTGATTGTTTGTCTGATTGTTTGTCTGACTGTTTTTCTGACTCTTAGACTGATTGTTTGTCTAACTCTTAGACTGATTGTTTGTCTGATAGTTTGTCTAATTGTTAGTCTGACTGTTTGTCTGATTGTTAGTCTGATTGTTAGTCTGATTGGTTTTCTGATTGTTTGTCTGATTGTTTGTCTGACTTTTGACTGACTCTTAGACTGATTGTTTGTCTGATAGTTTGTCTAATTGTTAGTCTGACTGTTAGTCTGATTGTTTGTCTGATTGTTTTTCTCACTGTTAGTCTGATTGTTTGTCTGATTGTTTGTCTGACTGTTTTTCTGACTCTTAGACTGATTGTTTGTCTAACTCTTAGACTGATTGTTTGTCTGATAGTTTGTCTAATTGTTAGTCTGACTGTTTGTCTGATTGTTAGTCTGATTGTTAGTCTGATTGGTTTTCTGATTGTTTGTCTGATTGTTTGTCTGACTTTTGACTGACTCTTAGACTGATTGTTTGTCTGATAGTTTGTCTAATTGTTAGTCTGACTGTTAGTCTGATTGTTTGTCTGATTGTTTTTCTCACTGTTAGTCTGATTGTTTGTCTGATTGCTTGTGTAACTGTTTGATTATTTGTTCGACTGTTGGTCTGATTGTTTGTCGGATTGCTTGTGTATGCACATCTTTGAAGAACTCTGCTTGGATGTTAGACTGAGTAGGCTTAGGGGGTGTGTATGTAAGAGTGATTACGTGATTATAATTTTTCTATCCCTGTAGCTCCTGGCGCGCTGTGCACAGGCTTCACTGTCACCGTGCCAGTTCGCGTGACAGCTGGGAACTTGGCTGATCAAGCCTTTTTCGACTTACCCCCGGGGGGATGAAGGCGACCTTCAGTGTCTCTATCCGATACACAAGTCTCCTCGGGGTGGGGGTGGGGGTGAGGTGGGGGAGGTTAGTAGAGAGGCATCAGGCTATTTCTCGCTTGCACGTGTGTGAGTGAGTGTGAGAGAGATTTTTAATGTACTCGTGTGGGTCACGTGACAAGCCCTGTTTGTTTCGCAATAGACAATTTATTGCTCTCCCTGTTTTGAATAAACATTTAATAATTGTGCATTCTTTGAGTGACAAATGGCTATAGATTCATTGGCTCTATGACGACATGGGTTATACAATAAACTGTTATTATCCTAAATTTGTAAATAGATTGAAATAAAAAAGAAAAAGATGCAAAAATAATAATATCAATACGGGTAACCAGGTCATTGTTTTTACAGTCCATAGGCGGAGACCTTAAGAAATATTAGGGAGGGGATGGCCTGACAAAAGTGCCAGTAGTCGTTTCCCCTGGATTCATGTTTAATAAGAGTTAATAAAGTGGGGGGTCCTTTAACAATGGGGTCCCTAGATATTGCCCATTTACCTCTGCATGATTGAGGCTTCATAATAATTGTAATAAACAAATATAACACCACTATATGCATAATAAAACAAAATAATTTCATATCTGTTAAATTTAGGTCCAGGGTCGCTAGTGGAGAGAGAGAGAGAGAGAGAGAAAGAGAGAGAGAGAGAGAGAGACAGAGAGAGAGAGACAGAGAGTCAGCCAGTCATTTCACTGCTTCAAAATATTGCCGTCTATGACCTTAGAACCTTTGACCCTCTTAATTAACATGTCTATTAACGTTTTTTTTTTCTTTTTTGAAAGAAAAACTTTATAAGAAAATCAATAACTTTTAAAAAAGCAAAACAAGTGTCTGCATCAGAGCAAGTAATGGGTCACTGAGCTTGACCCACGACCCATCATGACCCATGACCCATTGAATGTTGATATTTTCAAGATGGCGGCCGTCGCCATAGAAACCAGGCCTAAGCCTGAGGAATTAGTTTTTTTTTTTTTTTTTTATTTTTAGTAAATTTTAATAATTTTTTTTTTTAAATTAAATTTGTATAAATATTCTTCTACATCCATTTCTATATGCTTACTTTATTGTCTGTTCCCTGACCCCTAACATATCTCTATGTCTCTTGCGTGATGACCTTTAGCGCAACAGTGTGTGTGTTTCTCACACGAGGAAGGACACACGACACCACAGTATTGAGAATAATAATAATAAATGTCGACATGAAAGATAATAACTTAACGGAATTAAAAATGCGTGAATGCGTTAGGTGAAGAAATTAATACACATCAAACATTGTGTTTCTTTTAATTTATTTCTAATTCAATAAAAAAAGAATACAAAAAATAAAGATGTATATATTATATTTCATATCAGGAAATCCGTACAGTGAGATATATCACAAAACTGAAATCGTGTCATTGGAACTCCCAAAGGTCATCAACTGACCATCGATCTCTGTGAGGAAGCGGAGTGCGACCAATCTTTAAAATATCTAAGACAGTATGGAGGTGTGGGGGGAGGGGGTGGGGAGATGATCCTGTATGAACAAACAAATAGTCAGTTGTGGGAAGCTTAACTAGGGCCCCGGGGCCTCAACGGACCATGCATCGCTATCGCCTCAAGAGCAGCGCAACGCAATCAAGGCACAACGTGTGCCGAGAAATGGTGCTAGGTGTGTGCCGCGAGATGGTGCTAGGTGTGCCCGCGAGATGGTGCTAGGTGCGTGCTCTCGAGATGGTGTTAGGTGTGTGCTCTCGAGATGGTGTTAGGTGTGTGCTCTCGAGATGGTGCTAGGTGTGTGCTCTCGAGATGGTGCTAGGTGTGTGCTCTCGAGATGGCGCTAGGTGTGTGCTCTCGAGATGGCGCTAGGTGTGCCCGCGAGAAGGTGTTAGGTGTGTGCTCTCGAGATGGCGCTAGGTGTGTGCTCTTGAGATGGCGCTAGGTGTGCCGGCGAGAAGGTGTTAGGTGTGCGCGGTGAAAACTAAAGATTTGAAGCACGGATCAAAGCTATTTAATTATGTTTATTTTATTTCTGACGACAGTAATTGTGTCAATATGGTATGAACGGATTAAAACCAATGAAGATAGTATTCAATAAAAAATGTGTATGCTGTGAAGATGAAAGGGGGGGGGAAGAATTACGAAGCTAGTTACTTTTTTAGTAAAAATAAAATATGAATGTAGAAATCGTTATGAAAACAAATACGGAAGTACAAAATAAAAACAACCACAAATACCCACTAACAGATGAACTTAGTAAAGCTGACTAACAGATGAACTTAGTAAGGCTGACTAACAGATGAACTTAGTAAGGCTGACTAACAGATGAACTAAGTAAGGCTGACTAACAGATGAACTTAGTAAGGCTGACTAACAGATGAACTTAGTAAGGCTGACTAACAGATGAACTTAGTAAGGCTGACTAACAGATATATTGACAGACATTTTAGTGGACAGTCAGACAGGCAGATAGTCAGATAATAGATAAATAGATAGACCTTCAAATTAATGATGAAAGTATTTAAACACAATTTCAATATCTTGTTATATATATATATATATATATATTATATATATATATATATATAGCAATAATATGTCAATTTTAAACACACTTTCAATATCTTGTTATATTATAATATATCAATAATATGTCAATTTTAAACACACTTCAATATCTTGTTAAATTATAATATATCAATAATATGTCAATTTTAAACACACTTCAATGTCTTGTTATATTATGATATATAAATAATATGTCAATTTTAAACACACTTCAATATCTTGTTAAATTATAATATATCAATAATATGTCAATTTTAAACACACTTCAATATCTTGTTATATTATAATATATCAATAATATGTCAATTTTAAACACACTTCAATATCTTGTTATATTATAATATATCAATAATATGCCAGTGCTCCGTTCATTCCAAAACATAACAGTCAATAAGTTGTTGTATTTGTATTTCTCCTACAATGGTAGTCCAACGTCTTTTCAAAGTTGTCACTCACTCTTTCAGTTCTTCTCTTCTCTCACTCCTCTAGTCATCCCCTCTCTCCCTCTTGTATCCCTCCCTCACTGCCCCTCTTTCTCAAGTTTCAGCTGTCACATCAACTGAGAAAAAAAAAACAACAACATTCATGTTAAACCTTAACGGCCTTGACCCTATTTGCTCCCGTTTCCCCCTCCCCCTCCTCTCATCCCCCCCCCCATACTTCTGTTCAGCGCGCCTGGAGATAGACCAAGGACCTTTTCTCTTTTTCTGACAATCATTCCAGACATTTTTTTAGGTCATCAAAATACTGAAAAGGTCAAAAGATCACACAATGTGCCCGTCCCTCCGCTCCCCGCCCCCCTCCCCGGCCTTCCCCCGTCGATTTAACAACAACTTATCATCCAATCTCTTGGAATAAAGTTTTAGTTGGCTACTATCTAAACAAACAAAAAAAAACAACACAAAACTATGATACAGTTGAACAATTTTTTTTTTTTATTTTGGTTCAATCAGCCGCTTTCAAACTGAATTTGAGATCACAAGTGACAGTACGTGTGTTGGGTGTGTATGTATGTATGTATGTATGTATGTGTGTGTGTCACAGAGAGAGAGAGAGAGAGAGAGAGAGAGAAAGAGAGAGAAGAGAGAGAGAGAGAGAGAGAGAGAGGGAGAGGGAGAGAGAAAGAGAAAGAGAGAAAGAGAGAGGGAAACGATATGTGTTGGTTTCTGTGTGTGAGTGACTTCGCGCGTGAGACAGAGTGAACGATTAGCAAAAACAAAGCAACAAAAAAAAAAAAAATTCAACCCACATGGGGAAAATCCCAACTGGTGAGTTGCCAATTTTTTCGCCAACGCGACCTTCACCTTTAGCGACACATTTTTTTTTTTTTACATTTTTTACTCGACATTCAGCGCGACTCAGAGTCACACTTGTTTGACTCCATATTATGTTTGTTCTATTTATTAATTTTATACTTTAACGAAAGCAAGCGTAAACAAAATAATTCTAACAATACATATGGGGGGGGGGGGGAGAAGAAGGAAAAAAAATAGTTTATTTCTAAATACAGGCAGTGGCGGGAGGGGGGCTGGGGGTGGTACGCAAAGGAAAATGGGGGGGGGGGATGGGTGGGGTGGGCTGGAGACTTTGCGGGACTTAAAGGTGGTATTATTGTTTTAGGATAGGAAGCCCATTATACATTTTGCATAAGTGTTTCCCTCAAACAATTTAAGAGAAGGTCCTGAAATTCTGAGCAATACCACGTGTGTACCCCCAATCGACTGACTACTTCTTGTAATGAATGTACTAATTTAATTTGATCTTTATGATGAATTATTTACAAAAGTGGAATTGAAAGTTGTTTTTTTTTTAAAATCAAGCATTATCATCCAAAAAAAGGAGCAAATTAATTAGAAAATATCTTCTGGACAGTGAAATTTATAACAGTATGTCAGTAAACAAAAATATCCGTATGTCCAGTTAAAAATATCCATTCGTTCAGTTAAAAACGTCCGGTTAAAAATATCCATACGTCCAGTTAAAACATCCATACGTCCGGTTAAAAACGACCGGTTAAAAAAATCCATACGTCCAGTTAAAACATCCATACGTCCGGTTAAAAACCTCCAGTTAAAATAACCATACGTCCGGTTAAAAACATCCACACGTCCGGTTAAAAACAACCATACGTCCTTAGCATTCCTTTTTGGTAACATCTGTTATCCCCTTATCCCACACTGTCCTCGTGACCAATGCTTCCTCTAAGGTGTGGTATGAAGTGAGCAAAAAATTTTGTCTCTGAGCGACATTTTGTTTGAGGCCAAAATTTGCAAGCGATTTAAGCGATGTCGTCCGTCGGAGTGAGCGATCGTACGTGTAGTATGAGCGACGCTCTGAATTCGTGTGAGCGATCGCTCACACGCTCAGCTTAGAGGGAACATAGTCGTGACCTCGGAAAATTCGTGCCACCAACCGTAACCAAACGACTAAAGGATCATATTTTTGGTACATTGGAGGACACGCAAATAACGGGGCAGTCTCTGAGAATCGCGCGCGTAAAACGTTCACCAGACGTTAAAACAAATGTTTCCCAATACATGTATATAATTTAAGCCGATTCCACACAAGCAAAGTTCGGCCTTTGATAAGGATTGAGATGTCGGGGTGGAAGGGGAGCTTTTTTTTAGACACTCCCCCCCCCCTTTTCACCCGCGCAACTATAATTCACGTTACGCCACTGTTCAAGCCATCTGGGCTGTAGCGCCCCCCCCCACACACACACACCCTTACTTCGTTGGTTAATGTGTTAGAAGTGCAGGCTTTAATCTGTGTTTAAAGGACAATTGAACACTTTTTTTTTTCCTTTTAGAGTACAACATACAAGGGGGTGATTGGGGGTGTGTGTGGTGATTGGGGGGTGGGGGTGGGGGTGAGAGTATAGGTAGAGTGACCTCATTTAATATGGGTCAAGGTATTGTTATTGATTTCCGCTAGTACTCCCCAGGTTTCAAGGTTGTTACTGCCGGGGGTTGGTAGCGGGGATAAGCTCCCACTAACAAATAAAATGCTCCCAATGGCGTGCGTCTCAAATAGCCTCTGACAACCAAGTCCAACTCCTGGCCTTCTCGTGCGGCTTAGCTACTAAGCCCGGCGAAACTGTTTCCACTGACAGGAGAAGGGGCGAAGGCGGTTCACTGGCGCCTCAAAACCAGCCGCTTCGGGCAGATGGGGCTCGTCAACCTCGGTTGGTAGCTCATCTAGGAGAAGGAAAACTCTGTTCTCAAACCTCCGCTGCCTAGCGGCATACCTCCTACGAGGATAGGCTAAGGGAGTAAACCCTGAAAAGAAATCCGGAGCTGGAGTCCCCAAGGCGGCCAGACCCTATATTGTCAACGCCGGCAACTCCTGCGGCGCAGCTGAAGCCAAGCCGTATCGACTCTGTCTTTCCCTTGGATCCCTCAGTTGCGCGGAGAGGGGGGGACTGCTGCACGGGCAACAGCTATCCCTCCATATTACCCTGCCCAGGCTCTGTAGCTAAACTGGAGAGGATACTCCAGCGTCGTCGCACGATGTCGATACAACACGGAAGGGGACAGTTACCGGTTCTAAGCTCATCCGATTGGCGAAGGAAACGAGCGCCAGGGGTCTCTTTCGACGGTGGGAGAGGTCATCGCGCCTCATTGGACAGCTACCGCCCGCCTCAAGCTGGGCAGCCCCCAGCCAGTTGGGTGCTGTCTCGCCATGGCTCACCTGCCCTACTGGGTGCGTGGGGATTAGAGATGCACTTCTCAAAAAGTGGGCCAAAAAACACACGCACCAGGCAAATTCAAGATAAGAACTAGCAAGAAGCCTCCAGCTCTTCGATTCGCAAGCTGGAACATCAGGACCATGTGTACCGGACTCACATCTGACCTTCAGCAGATTGATGACGCAAGGAAGACCGCTGTCATCGACAGGGAACTCTCACGACTAAGCATCGACATCGCAGCTCTACAGGAGATTCATAGAGCCCCCAACAGACGGCTCTGAGAGATTACTAATCCTCCGACTGTCAACGTCCTCTGGCCCAGCTCACATATTCAGCGTGTATGCTCCAACCCTCTGCTCCACTGCCGAGGAGAAAGATCAATTTTACCAGTCCCTAGATGAAGCGCTATTGAAGATTCCTAGCACCGATAGCCTTTATCTCCTTGGCGATTTCAACGCAAGGGTAGGAGCTGACCATGTGGCTTGGCCCACCTGTCTCGGAAGCTTTGGGAGGGGAAAGATAAATGAAAATGGCCAGAGACTGCTTGAGCTCTCGTGCCACCATGGCCTGTGCGTGACCAACACCTTCTTCAGGTGCAAAGAGATACATCAGGTGTCATGGAGGCACCCACGCTCCCGCCACTGGCACCAACTCGACCTCGTCCTCACCAGAAGAGGGAATATCGACAGTATCCTCCTCACCCGCAGCTACCACAGTGCAGACTGCGACACGGACCACGCCTTCGTGGCAAGCAAGGTGCGCATAACGCCGAAGAAACTGCATCACTCCAAGAAAAAAGGTCGCCCACGCATCAATATCGACTGTGCCAGAAATCCCGAAAAAAACCAGCAGTCTGGAAGTTACACTCAGTGAAAGAAAGTTAGCAGTTGACACCATCGACTCTAGGTGGTCGCGTCTGCGTGATGTCGTATATAACTCCGCCATCACCACCTATGGAAAGATAGAGCGGAAAAACGCCGATTGGTACGAGGCCCACTGGGAGGAAATGGAACCCGTTACCGAGGTAAAAAGGAAAGCCCTACTGGCCTACAAGGCCAGGCCCAGTCCCAACACACTAAAAGCCCTACGGACAGCCAGGAGCAAAGCCCAGCAGACCGCCCGCAGATGCGCCAACTCCTACTGGTTGAACCTCTGTAGCAGCATCCAGGCAGCTGCCGATACAGGAAACGCAAGAGGGATGTACGAGGGCATCAAAAAGGCAATAGGCCCAACTCCCTCCAAAACCGCCCCCCTTATATCCAAAACAGGAGAGGTCATCAAGGACCAGGAAAAACAGATGCAGAGGTGGACCGAACACTACCTGGAGCTATACGCAACCCAGAACACTGTGACTGATGCCCCCCTTGGCGCTATCCCAGATCTGCCTGTCATGGAGGAGCTAGACACCACACCCACCGTGGATAAACTAAGCAAAGCCATCGACTGCCTTGCAAACGGAAAGGCACCCGGTAGCGATGGAATCCCACCAGAAGTTCTGAAGAGCGGAAAACCAACACTGCTAAAGCCATTGCACGACCTCCTAAGTCGATGCTGGGAACAGGGCTATATCCCCCAAGACATGAGGGATGCCAAAATTATCACACTATACAAGAACAAAGGGGACCTGAGCGACTGTAATAACTACCGGGGCATCTCCCTCCTCAGCATCGTCGGCAAAGCTTTCGCCCGCGTCGCTCTAAACCGCCTGCAGGCCCTCGCCTCCCGAGTCTACCCAGAGTCACAGTGTGGCTTCAGGGCTGGCCGATCAACAGTGGACATGATCTTCTCACTACGTCAACTTCAAGAGAAGTGTCAGGAACAGCAGGTGCCACTCTACATCGCTTTCGTCGACCTCACAAAGGCGTTTGATCTAGTAAGTCGAAGTGGACTCTTCAGCTTGCTGCAAAAGATTGGCTGCCCCCCACACCTGCTTGCAGTGGTCATGTCCTTCCACGACAACATGCATAGCACGGTTTGCTACAACGGCGCAATCTCCGAGGCCTTCCCAGTCAGCAGCGGAGTAAAACAGGGCTGCGTCCTTGCACCTACACTCTTCGGCATTTTCTTTTCCATGCTCCTCCAATACGCCTTCAAGGATTGCAGCGAGGGTGTTTACATCCATACAAGGTCCGATGGCAAGCTCTATAACATAGCCCGCCTCCGTGCAAAGACCAAAGTCACAAAGGTCCTAATTCGCGAGCTGCTCTTTGCTGATGACGCAGCCTTGACATCACACACTGAAGACGGACTGCAGCAGCTTGTCACCCGTCTTTCCCATGCATGCAAGGAGTTTGGACTGACTATCAGCCTGAAAAAGACGAATGTCATGGCACAGGGTACAGATACACCCCCAAGCATTGACATCGATGGGCACACCCTAGAGGTCGTCGAGAACTTCACTTACCTCGGGTCCACCATCTCCAGCTCGCTATCCATAGACCCGGAGATCGATTGCAGAATCGCTAGGGCAGCCACAGTCATGGCGAGACTAAAGCAACGTGTGTGGGAAAACCCCAGCCTCACCGAAAATACCAGATTGCGCGTCTACCAGGCCTGCATACTTAGTACCCTCCTCTATGGATGCGAGACGTGGACCACTTACGCGAGGCACGAAAGAAAGCTAAACAATTTCCACATGAGGTGCCTGCGACGTATACTGCAGATAAAGTGGCAAGACAAGATCCCCAACACTGGGGTGCTAGAGAGGGCCAACATGAGCAGCTTGTTTGCAGTTCTCAGCGGGAGACGCCTCAGATGGCTCGGTCATGTCAAAAGAATGGACGCAGGCCGCATCCCGAAAGACCTACTCTATGGCGAGTTAGTTACCGGCCAGAGGAAAACAGGGCGACCTAAAATGCGCTACAAAGACACCTGCAAAAAGGATATGAAAGAGTGCTCCATTAACCCCAACTCCTGGGAGAGCCAAGCAGCCGACCGCCAATCATGGAGGCTCGCTGTCCGGCAGGGTTCATTGCGCGCAGAGGCTGAGCGACAGGATAATGCTGCCCTGAAAAGAACAAGACGGAAGCGGAAAAAAGAACAGCTACAACAACAACTACAACAACCAACTATCTTCAAGTGTGACAAGTGCGGCAGGGATTGCCACTCCCGAGTCGGACTGCACAGCCATTCCCGGCGGTGTTTTGTAGACTCATCTTAGCTACACCATCGTCTCTCGAAACGGACGGATGCCGACGAGTACTCCCCATATTGTGTTGCTGAATTGCTGAAAGTAAGGGGGAGGGGGGGAGGATTTGGGGTTGGGGGGGTGGAACAGCTTTTTAGTTATTCATTACCCCTCCCCTTCCCACAACTATCCATCCCCCCCCCATTAGCATACGTCGACTCCATTTCCTGTGGCGCCTGGTCACTAGCAGTCTCACAACAGATCAGGGAACTGGGCGCTGAATTGACTCCTCTCCCCCCCCCCCCTTCACCATCCTATCCTTTGTTATCATGTTAACTAATAGTTAAATGAAAACAACATTTTATAAAGGGTTACATATGTATTGTTTGAATATATAGAGAATGTAATTTACTTTTAATTGGAACATGTGTATTGTTTGAATATATAGAGAATGTAATTTACTTTTAATTGGAACATGTGCATTGTTTGAATATATAGAGAATGTAATTTACTTTTAATTGGAACATGTGTATTGTTTGAATATATAGATAATGTAATTTACTTTTAATTGGAACATGTGCATTGTTTGAATATATAGAGAATGTAATTTACTTTTAATTGGAACATGTGTATTGTTTGAATATATAGAGAATGTAATTTACTTTTAATTGGAACATGTGTATTGTTTGAATATATAGAGAATGTAATTTACTTTTAATTGGAACATGTGCAAACAAAACAAAACAACAATCTAAAAACAATATTTGTCAATTGAGTTGCCAAAGTAGCTGTTTTATTTTATTTTTTTTTAATTTGGTTTGGATAAGATTAAATGTGGGGGAGATGAAAGGAACATTCAATACATGACTTTGACTAATTTGTTTTTAAAACAATCTTATAATACAATCACGAGTGGACATATTATTGTTATCAAGTGAATTAGCCAATACATCTGGCTAGTTTTCATTGGAACATATTAAAGAAGATTTTTAAAAAAAAAATAAACTATCTTAGAATCGAATCATATTAATGATCTCTGTTGTGTGATTGTCACAGGTTGTGACGAATACATCGAAACTATCCCCTTACTCCAGCTTAACGTAACAACAGTAGTATCGTTAATATGTATATTAAAGTAAACTATACATCAAATCTACGTTCCCGCTCCTTAGTCCCCCCCCCCCCGTTTCCACCCCACCCCCGTTAATGCATCCCAGTTCTAGGTCCAGGTGTTCGACAGCGACAACGAAAGTAGCTAGTAACAGTAACATGTTACATTCCGCGGGGAAAACTCTGGCCACTTGACCGGGACTATTCTCCGGTCGGCATTCTTCAAAGGGATAGCGACTCGCTCGATGTCCAGTTACTAAGGTCTTTGTCTATACGGCGTGTTTCTCCCCCCCCCCCCCCCATCTAGACGCCACACCCCACCATTGGTTTGAAAGTTTGAATTAGCGGTTAACATTTGATTGGTTAATGGTCACGTGTGAAAAGTGTTGAGCGAGGTAAAAGATATAGATTCTGGGCATTCGACCGCGGGCTCTCGATTGAGAGGGTCGCCTAGTGAATAGTCTCTAAGTGAGAGAAATAGAGACTTATAGACATAGAGAGAGATAGAGAATAGAGAGAGAGAGATCTAGAGTGAACACGTCCCTCAATTTATTGATCATTTTATATTGAATTACTTCGTTGCTGTACCTGTCTGGATTATCATTGATTTATTTGAAAGGCCACCAGATCCCTGATACGGGCTGGTGCCTCTGTACATAATAAATATTTTGTTGTTGTACCCACGACTTCGTCGAGTTAATCATCGTCACCTGTTCAACCTTAATTGTTGTGGAGACTGCGTGTGTGGCAGGAAGGAAAAAATAAAATGCGAGTCGACTATTGGATCAGCCCTCGTACTTCTAGACACAAGCCCAGGTTACCCATCTCGGGACCTTAACATCTGGGGTCTCGCGAGCGGGGCCTGTAACATCTGTGAGGCTCGTCTTGGGATCGAACCTTCACCTGAATAGTATTCTTCAATACACAGGCGGGGCCGAAAGCTGATTCAACCATAGACTCGGGGGGCTCAATATCTGCCATAAGTCTTCATCAGACCAGCCGGTCTGAAACGTGAGTAGTAAACGCTACGTTCACTCACGTGTATCGTTGAAGAGAACCAGGAGTCTACAATTCGTCAACGGGCCAGTCTTCATCAGACTCGCCGGTCTAAAACGTGAGTGGTAAACGCTACGTTCACTCACGTGTATCGTTGAAGAGAACCAGAAGTCTACAATTCTTCGTAAGCCAGTCATCCAGTGGACTGGGCCGGTTTGAAACGGGAGCAGTAAGTGCCACGCTTACTCACATCGTCCGAGTGAAAGTACAGACGAAGTCAACAAGACAGTTAAAAGAAAAGGCCGCACTGTTATCGGCGAATAAATAACATTTAGACTTTTGACTTTATGATTGTGTGTGAGGTTGCGTACGGTGGAAGATATTTCTTATTCTGTTGAAAGGAGGGAGGAAGCGTCCAGGTAAGCCATTTTAATACACTTCTCTTTTGATTGTGATCATTTTTGTGAGTGCTCTGGCCGGTGTGTTAAGCTGCACGGCGAGCTTTATCTGGGTTAACCGTTACTCATCTTAGGCTTGTATTAACGTCCCCAACCATGAAGTCTATGGAGGAGTACGTACAGTACTTCATAGGCTTGGGGGTCGATGTTAATACGGCCATAAAACACGCTAAATGCGAAAGGGATAGGGAAGCAGAAACTGAACGAGCTAGGCTAGAACGGGAAGCAGAATCTGAACGAGCTAGGCTAGAACGGGAAGCAGCAGCAGAATCTGAACGAGTTAGACTTGATAGGGAAGCAGAAATTGAACGCGCTAAACACGATAGAGAACTCGAGTTAGCTAGAATAGCGGCCGAGCAGGACGCAGCTAAATTAGCATCTGAGGAGAGGGTGGCCCTAGCACGGTTAGAGAGGGAAGGGGGGCCGGCAAGCCCAGCCCCAAGCAGTCAGTCAACGACATCCTCCAAACCCAAACTCCCCAAACTTGACGAGACTGACAATATAGACGCCTACATTCGTAGGTTTGAAAGATACGCTCTGTCCGCGGGTTGGGAGAGACATGAGTGGGCCCCCTGCTTGACATCCCTACTAACGGGACGGGCCCTGACGACAGCTACCCGCTTGACGGCCGACGAGTCAAATGACTTTGACTCACTTAAAGCCGCCCTCCTAAAGTCATACGACTATACGGAGGAAAGCTTCAGACGGAAGTTTAGGGGGGGCCCATTTGGAAAGAGGGGAGACCTACCCCCTATTTGGTGCACGGCTAGCCGACCTCCTGACGAGGTGGGTTGAGCTCAGCGGGACAGAGCATAGCTTTGACGGTGTGATGGACCTCCTGCTCAGGGAGCAGTTGATGGACGGGGCCCCTAGTGGGTTACAGGTATTCCTGAAAGAGCGGAAACCAGGGTCATGGGACGAAATGCTCACCTTGGCCGAAAACTACAGGGAAGCTCATGTGGACAAAAGGGTAGAAACCACGAGGACGGGCCCTCGAAGGGAAACACCCTACAGGGAACCCCATAATGTACCCTTTAAGAAGGAGGGACCCAAACCAGAGGCCCCTAAAGGTAATGGGAGACCCAATGTTCCTCCTAGGCCAGATACCGGGCGCCCTTGGAGACCGAGAATGTCCTGTTTCACGTGCGGGTCCCCTGAACACTGGTCGGGAAGGTGTCCACAGCGGAAAGTCAGTCCGATGGGGGCAGTAAGATCAACATCCCCTCTCACCCCGCCCCAGGCCACAGCAACGGCGGTTCGTGAGGGAGAACAGGTAACTGAGGTAGGGGCTGCTGTCACACATGAGGACACTTCCCCACTTTCAAAGGGGTTTGTGAACGGACGCCCGGTGCAGGTCCTAAGAGATTCGGGATGCTGGGGTGTCGTGGTTCGGACCTCCTTAGTACCGGTCGAGGGCAGAACTGGACGGAGGGGCCAGTTGAAGACCATTAACGGTGGCGTGTTTGAGGCCCCAGTCGTTGTGGTACAAGTTGACACGCCGTATTACGTGGGGCAGTTGGAAGCATGGGCACTAGATGAGCCCCTCTATGACCTCATTATCGGCAACATACCAGGGGCTCGACGCCCCTTTTCCCCCAACCCTGACTGGGAGGGGAAATCCACTACACCCGACCCAACGCCCCTGCACCCTTCAGAAGAAGGCCCAACTAACTGTGCAGTGATGACCAGGGAGCAGGAGAGAAAACAGATGAAGCCTGTTAAACCCCTCTCCACGCCCCCGTGCCCTGCATCAGCCGTTACCCCTTCTGAGTTCCACCTCCAGCAACAGAACGACCCCTCCCTCCGTAAGTTAAGGGAATGGGCAGAAGGTGGAAGGGTCAACAACCACCGGGGCCACATGGAGAGATATACAATAAAAGGGGACCTGTTGTACAGAGAGCTAGTAGGTAAAAAGGGGGAGACATCCACCCAGTTAGTGGTACCCAAAGAGCAGAGGGGCGAGGCAATGAGAGTGGCCCATGAGAGCCTTTTCGGGGGTCATCTAGGGGCAAAGAAGACCCTTGAGAGGACCCAAGCTCAATTTTTTTGGCCAGGTATAGGGGGCGACGTGAAAAGGTATTGCAGGTCGTGTGACCGGTGTCAGCGCACCACACCTAAAGGGAAGACCAGTAAATTACCCCTAGGTACCATGCCACTCATAGATGTCCCCTTCAAACGAGTGGCCGTTGATATTGTGGGCCCCTTCGACCCCACATCAGATAGGGGGAACCGCTACATCCTGACCCTTGTGGACTACGCCACACGGTACCCCGAGGCGGTATCCCTGCGGGTTATTGATACTGAGAGGGTGGCTGAGGCCTTAGTGGAAATATTTACCCGGGTGGGGGTCCCAGAGGAAATATTGTCCGACCGAGGGAGCCAATTTACATCCCAGCTGATGGGAGAAGTATCGAGGCTACTGTCGATGCGCCAGCTCTTGACCACTCCATACCACCCCCAGTGTAATGGACTAGTCGAAAGGTTCAATGGCACGCTGAAATCAATGCTGGGGAAGATGTGTTGGGAGAGGCCCAAAGACTGGGACAGGTACCTCCCGGCCCTGTTGTTGGCGTACCGGGAGGCCCCTCAGGAGAGTTTAGGCTTTTCCCCATTTGAGCTTCTGTATGGGCGGAAGGTAAGGGGGCCCAGCCATATACTCCGTGAGCTATGGTCCAAAGAGCAGGAGCCCATCGAAGTTCGGACCACTTACCAATATGTGTTCGACCTTCGCAACAAACTGGAGGAGACCTGTCAACTAGCCCAGCAGGAGTTGAGTCGAGCCAGTGAAAGGGCTCGCAAATACTTCAACCAGAAAGCTAAACTCCGAGAGTTTGCCCCGGGTGATAAAGTATTGATTCTCATGTCAGATGAGAGAAATAAATTGCTCATGCAATGGAAGGGCCCCTACCAAGTAATCAAAAGGGTGGGGCTCCTTGACTACCAGCTCCAACTACCCAAGGGGACTAAGGTCTTCCATGGGAACCTGTTAAAGGCGTATATAAGCCGGGACCCAGAGGATTTGATGGGGGGCCCTGCGGGTAACGCGAGATCAGTGGAAGAGGGGAAGGTAGAAGGGTCAGACCGAGGCCAAGTGAAGTCAAAGGGGGAAGAAAACATTCTCGCCGCAGGGGCAATAGTTGACCTGAGTGAGGAGAGCTTGGATGAAGGGGAAGTAATGCTACCAGGGCAGGGAACGGAGACGGCCGCGGACGTGGTGATCTCCCCCCTACTATCCGAGCCCCGGGTCAAAGAAGTAAAACAGCTCTGCGACCGTTACTCGGATGTCCTGACTGACCTCCCCGGTCGGACTCACTTGGTCGACCATGACATTCGGCTGATAGACGACAAACCTGTCAGACAACCGATGAACCCCACACCCTTTGCGGTCAAGCAGTCCATTGAGAGGGAGATTGAGGACATGCTCAGGCTGGGGGTCATCGAGAGATCCCAGTCTCCTTACTCCTCCCCGGTGGTGTTAGTAAAGAAAAAGGACGGGACGTATAGGTTCTGCGTGGACTATCGAAAATTAAACAAACTCACGGTTTTCGATGCGGAGCCCCTCCCAAACCTAGAAGCCTTGCTAGCTGAGATAGCACAGGACGGGACAACGTTCCTGTCAAAAATAGACCTCAGCAAGGGCTACTGGCAAGTTCCCCTTAGCGACAGGGCACGTGAAATGACTGCCTTCCAAACCGCCGCGGGCCACTTTCAATGGCGAGTGATGCCGTTCGGTCTGGTCACCGCCCCTGCCACATTTTCACGCCTTATGAGGGAGCTGTTGAGAGGGCTGGGGGGCGTCGTGAACTACCTAGACGACATAATCATCTGCACACGGACCTGGGATGAACACCTTCAGGTCCTAGAGCAAGTATTGGGCAGACTGCGCGATGCGGGGCTCACAGCCCGACCGGTTAAGTGTATGCTTGGAGGCGAGGGCGTCGACTTCCTGGGTTATCGTTTGGGTGGGGGTGGCATCAAACCCGGTCAGGGAAAAGTGGAGGAGATTCTAAAGATCTCCACACCCAAGACCAAAACTCAGGTCCGGGCCCTGATGGGGCTCATAGGCTATTATCGGCGGTTCGTCCCGAACTTTGCCGCCGTGACGGCCCCTCTTACCGACCTGACCCGAAAGGGCTACCCCACCAACGTTACAAGGACAGACAGCTGCCAGAAGGCCTTAGATACGGTACAATCCCTTCTAAGTAGTGACCCCCTCCTCCGACTGCCGGACTTCACACGCCAGTTCATCCTAAGGACCGACGCCTCGGCCACTGGGCTGGGGGCCGTGATCCTTCAGGAGTTCCCGGATGGTAAGTTCCCCATAACTTACATCAGCCGCAAACTGACAGAAAGGGAGAAAAAGTATGCCACCATAGAACGCGAGGGCCTAGCTATTGTGTGGGCCACCAAAAAGTTAGAAAGGTTCTTATACGGCACGGAATTCACCCTCGAAACCGACCACAGACCCCTCCTCTTTATCTCAGAGAGCAAAATGAAGAACGATCGGGTAATGCGGTGGGCCCTGGCCCTACAACAGTATAGGTACGTGGTACATAGCATCAAAGGGAAGGATAATGTGGGGGCAGATTTGATGAGTCGGTGCCCAGCATAACTTCGTCGACGACAGATGCATGTCAGGTTTGAGTTCACTCACAAGGGGGCCACTCTTAGAGAGGTTATTATATGGCTTGCCTAGAGTGAGTGAATGACGTGTGAAGGAGGTTATGTCAATTATCACTTTTATTCATGCATGCTTTCTTTTCTATTACAGGTTAAATGTTGTAACTCTGTTGTGTCTGTCGATGTAAAGTCATCCCCTCAAAGGGAGACTATCTTGATTTCTCTATTGTGTATTCAGTACCGCCATGTAGGCTTACTGATACAATCAGTTTTGTTAAGTGCCACCTTTCGAAAGAAAGAGTGTTCACCATTTTTCCTTTTTTATTTTATCTCTGGACCAACTTGTGTTGGCCAGACCTTGTGTCCGGCTGTACGCCGTGGTAATTATTCTGACATTCTTAGGATTATTTAAATATGTATGTTTTACTCACTGGCCCTATTCATTATGTTATGGTTAGGGTTACTGAGATAAGTTCTCCTTTTATGTGATGTAATGGCCTCACCTACTACGGTGTCGTCATCCCTATAGTTTCGTTTGGGTTGGTGGGTGATGTCACAGGTTGTGACGAATACATCGAAACTATCCCCTTACTCCAGCTTAACGTAACAACAGTAGTATCGTTAATATGTATATTAAAGTAAACTATACATCAAATCTACGTTCCCGCTCCTTAGTCCCCCCCCTCCGTTTCCACCCCACCCCCGTTAATGCATCCCAGTTCTAGGTCCAGGTGTTCGACAGCGACAACGAAAGTAGCTAGTAACAGTAACATGTTACATTCCGCGGGGAAAACTCTGGCCACTTGACCGGGACTATTCTCCGGTCGGCATTCTTCAAAGGGATAGCGACTCGCTCGATGTCCAGTTACTAAGGTCTTTGTCTATACGGCGTGTTTCTCCCCCCCCCCCCCCCCATCTAGACGCCACACCCCACCATTGGTTTGAAAGTTTGAATTAGCGGTTAACATTTGATTGGTTAATGGTCACGTGTGAAAAGTGTTGAGCGAGGTAAAAGATATAGATTCTGGGCATTCGACCGCGGGCTCTCGATTGAGAGGGTCGCCTAGTGAATAGTCTCTAAGTGAGAGAAATAGAGACTTATAGACATAGAGAGAGATAGAGAATAGAGAGAGAGAGAGAGAGAGAGATCTAGAGTGAACACGTCCCTCAATTTATTGATCATTTTATATTGAATTACTTCGTTGCTGTACCTGTCTGGATTATCATTGATTTATTTGAAAGGCCACCAGATCCCTGATACGGGCTGGTGCCTCTGTACATAATAAATATTTTGTTGTTGTACCCACGACTTCGTCGAGTTAATCATCGTCACCTGTTCAACCTTAATTGTTGTGGAGACTGCGTGTGTGGCAGGAAGGAAAAAATAAAATACGAGTCGACTATTGGATCAGCCCTCGTACTTCTAGACACAAGCCCAGGTTACCCATCTCGGGACCTTAACATCTGGGGTCTCGCGAGCGGGGCCTGTAACAGTGATTTAAATTCACTTCTATACAAACAAACAACAAGATGTAATAGACTAAATGTGCATCTAGTCAAAGGCCATTCTTGCTATATTTTACAAGTGTATATGAATGTTTATAGGATTATGGAACTGAATGGAAACACCCCCCCCCACCCCACCCCCAGGACTAAAAACCTGTCGCAGTAAAATGTCGTATGCAGTGGTCTTATGCCAAAAAAAATGAAAGGCCTTTATTATATAAATGATACAAAACTGTGATTGTCCAGTTAAATAAAATCAACCATTCATACTTTCCCGTGCGTAGATAGTGTCCGAGGCCGAAACCCGGGGGGGGGGATGGGCCAACTTTTCGACCCGCGAGCCACACACTGGATTTGTTAAATTTGACGTACAGGTCGGATATCAAGCGGACGGAGAGATTGTTTATATGAAATACTTTAAATGAATGGTAAACGGGGAGAAGCAGGGAGGGGGTAGAATCAACCAGCATGGGGGGAGGGGGCGGGCGTGACCAGCGGGCAGTAGTTTGCCCATATCTACCGTTGCTCCCTACTCCCCATTTCTCACCCTTTCTTGGGGGGGGGGGATGGGTGGTCGTGTGGTAAAGCGCTCAAGTGTCGACCGTGGTTCAATCTTATGTGAGGACCAATGGACACTTCAGGTCATGGCTTTAAGTCCCCGCTAAGTCTGCCAAGGTGCCTCCAAGGTTATGGTTCGACTATGGTACGAAGGGCGCCATAAAAAAAAAACAGTCACATTAGTGGTATATGGGATCTAAGAGATTTCATGTCATCCTTACAGGGACACACAGTCCCTTCCCCCCCCCCCCCCCCATCACATTAATTGATCCAGGAGCATATCAAACTCATAAAGACGGTTTTTGATCTAAGCAAAATATTATTTAGTGGGCACTTTTTTTTTTAAAATTAACGACTTTGCGGTAAGGAAATGGAGAAATGGGTGAAAAAAGGGAATTGGAGAGGGTTCGCCCTCTGTTGAATGTCACCTTGACTGTCACCTCGACTGCGGCCAACGAGCGAACTCTTTGAAGCACTTTGAAATACTTCAAACACTGGTCTTTGTATCCGCGCCAGGTTATTCGGCATCCAACCGTTAAGACCACCTACTATAAACCATTACACGCGTCACTTAGGTATCAACATGAATAAAATATAGTACAACGTAACACTGCCTAGCGCAACTCTAGAAATCAAGATGAATGTCCGTATTTAAATAACTAAGATCTATATAAAAAAAAAAACCCATCTTATTTGAGTTTTAAAAAACCTAGACTAAAAAAAAGTTTAATTCTTTATCCTTGATTTGTTGATCCGTGTGGTACAATTAGTCAAGACTTAACTCACTCGGTAGGAAGTCTCTAGTTGGACAAACAATGACCCACGGGCCAAGTAAGGCCTGTTTTGCTATTCGATGTGCGCCACGGGCTTCCAACAAACTGTTTATCTTTTAACGTTTATATTTAAATCATAAAACACTTCATCCATCAGCTATTGGACCATTTTTTTTGGGCAAATGTTAACAAGACCACACAAACACGTTAAATGCCGAGGTTACAAACAAAAAAAAAAACCAACAGATGAATTCCACACTTCTGCCCCGATGGGGTTTGGGCAACTTTACTTTTAACAAGACCACTGCGTACGACATCTACTGATGTGTCATTTTAGTATCATAGTGGGGGGGGGGGAGGCCACTGAGTTCCTAAGCCAATACATTCATACATATACTCGTTGAAAAACTCACCATCGCCAAGTGGTACAGATAAAACAATTTGCGAAGCACTCAGGTAATAATTGTCTTGTATCTATACACATACTTCAAAAGTACCTTTTTTTCTTTTATAATTTATTCAAGAACCCTTTGTGGACCATGATTTAAAGAGATCGCCCCCCTCCCCCTGGTCTAGTTCCATATAGTTAATGTGAGAGATGACCTACATTGTATTTATACATAGGCACCTGTGAAATTAAGGGGTTGGGGGGTTGACAACTAGGGCAACCTCCTCCCCCCCTCCAACTTACTTTAGGGTCCAGCATACCAATGAGGCCTCCAATGTTTCATCTGCCTACGACAGACAGGGGTCGGCAACCTACGGCTCGCGAGCCGCATGCGGCTCTTTCGATGTCAAGTTGCGGCTCTCTCTCGATGTCAAATTGCGGCCTAATCAATTACCATAATATCGAAACAACAATTTTAGTGGCTCTTTAAAAAAAAACTGAGAAAATTGTAAATTATAACTTTTGGCTCTTCCGTCTCAAAAGGTTACCGACCCCCCCTCCCCTGGCCTACGACAATCGCCATAAAAAACTGATGATGTAAATGGTTTACAATTACGTATTCGGTATATATACTCGTAGCTCCACGCCTCTCGCATTCCCCTCGTTGAGGACACAAGGGGGCTGATTGGTTAAATAGATCTTGGCCAATCTATCCTAATACAGTCGATTCCGCTTAATTGGGACACATCGGGACCGAGGCTTTTTGTCCCAATTTGCGGCTGTCCCAATTAAACATACACATTTACTATTGGCTTCTTGGTTTGGTTCCTTTGAGATTTGTCCTAAATAAGCGGCTGTCCCAATTAAGCGGTGTCCCAATTAAGCGGAATCCACTGTATAATTAAACTTTTTTACTGCTAGAAGGGCGTGGTTCAACAAGTATAGACGTTACTACAACACTGCTCTGGTGTAGGTTTTTTTGGTTGGTTCTCATCAGAAGTGATGAAACCATTCTGTGATGTCTTTGTTAGAAAATATACGGTGTGAAGAAAAAAAAATAATAATGCAGAAAGGGGGTGGGGGGGAGAAGAGGAGGAAAGGGGTGGGGTTGGCCGGTGTTGAACCTCAACCAAATAGAAATCTGGCACAAGTGGTTTCTTTATTTACATAGGATAATGAACAGAGAAAGAAATGAACAGAGAAAGAAATGAACAGAGGAAAAAAAACTTTTGACTTCTGTTTACTGTGGTCTTATAAATGTTTCTCTATACCGTGAGTTACAGAGTGATACTTTGATACTTAAAGTATGCATAGTGCCGAACCTAGGGATATGGGGATCTCGGGGGGGGGGGGCTTGGCTTCTTTGCGGGCCCCTGCATTTTGACATTCGACACAACGACATGAGAAAATGTACTTATAATTTAATGTAAAAAAAAAATTTGGGGACCCCCCCCCTTTCAAGCTGGGGCACAGGGGGACTTTGGAATTTGGACCCCACCCCTCCACTACCCTAGGTACGCCTCTGAGTGTGCACAACTTACACATTGACACACACACACACAAAGTAAATATAATGCATAGTTCAGTGAGGTTCAACCTATATTAACTAATCCCAACTTCACCAGATGTAGGTCACGAATAGGTTTGACTTCAGTGTTTGGAGAATGGAGAATAATGGAGAAGAGTGCATTCATTACCAAACTTTGAAACTGATACTTTTTAATCAAATAAAAATAAAAATTCAAGATAAAATTTATGGCTTAAATGGAGTGGGGAGGGGGGGGGGGAGAAAGGGGAGGGGATGGGTGGTGTCTAGGAGATTATATAAAGGACAAAGTAAGGAAGTCGTTGGAGGTTGTGGGCTGACTGGGGGGGGTGTTACGGTGGGGGGGGGGGTATAAAAAGTCCTCCCTGGCCCCTGAGCCTCTAGTATTTAGGTCACGTCACTTACAGTTAAGTGTTAGTCACGCGACCTAATTCCTCCTCTCCCCCCCCCCCTCATTCTCCTCACTATTCACTCGTTCCTCCCCTCCCTCCCCCCCTCCCTTATGTATTTCCACCCTTCTCACCCTCTCCCGATGGGCTATTTTTAGCTCACGGAGGAAGCTATCAGGTGCGTGCGCGGTCGTTGAACAGATGAACGAGACGGTTCAAAAACTTGCTC
This sequence comes from Bulinus truncatus, assembly GCA_021962125.1. Classification (NCBI taxonomy): domain Eukaryota; kingdom Metazoa; phylum Mollusca; class Gastropoda; family Planorbidae; genus Bulinus; species Bulinus truncatus. The sequence continues at coordinate 3,970,467 of JAGDYQ010000021.1, forward strand.
AAGTGATGGAAGAAATTGTTACTTCTTAAAAGTTAAAGATAGAATAATACAAAGTAGGATTTTGAATTACCCAATCAGAGGAACTGAAACAGCGATTGAATTAGCCAATCAGAGGAAATGTAACAGCGATGTGTTTTTTTTATTTCTTATTGTCTCGTTTAAAAAAAAAAAGTTGTTTTTGTTTAAAAAAATCAATAAACATCACTCTTCAATGGAGTCAAGATGGTACAGGCACTTCTGCTTCACTTCATCTCACTGACCTATTATCTACCAGTTATTGACCTTTACCGTTAATGGTGTCAAGGCCATCACGCGTTTCCTGAGAGACTATTGGTACAGACGTATTGTTAGCATTCCGAAATCTTGTCTATTGCTTACTAGTAAACCCATAGTAAAGCCATCATGGTAAAGTCCTCACGGTAAAGCCCTCAATGTAAAGCCCTCATGGTAAAGTCCTCAATATAAAGCCCTCAATGTAAAGCCCTCACGGTAAAGCCCTCAATGTAAAGCCCTCATGGTAAAGCCCTCAATTTAAAGCCCTCAATGTAAAGTCCTCAATATAAAGCCCTCAATGTAAAGCCCTCAATGTAAAGCCATCTATGTAAAGCCCTCATGGTAAAGCCGTCAATGTAAAGCCCTCAATGTAAAGCCCTCAATGTAAAGCCCTCATGGTAAAGTCCTCAATATAAAGCCCTCAATGTAAAGCCCTCAATGTAAAGCCCTCAATGTAAAGCCATCAATGTAAAGCCCTCATGGTAAAGCCCTCAATGTAAAGCCCTCAATTAAATAAATGCATTTTTAACTAACTTTTAGTTCAACAGAAACTAATACTTGAACACTGTGCCACGTCTCACTATTAATTATCATGTTCACTTGTGTAAAGGTGAGAAAGTCTAAATGAACAAGTGTTTTTAAAAGTTGTTAACCCACATCACTAAAAAGTAAAACAGCTTCATAGATTTTTTGTTCTTCTATTCTACATCGCTATTTGAATCAGTTTCTTTACACATAGACCAAAAAAAAAACCCCAAGATCTTGTGTGTTAAAAACATAGATGGGGGGGGGGATGGATCAATAGTACAAAAAATATTTAAAAATACAACACTTTATTCGATGCAGTGGCGTAGTGAGGGGGGGCAAGGGGGTCATATTGCCCGGGGCGCTACTCTCAAAGGGGCGCCAAACGGTATATTTTACATATAATATTATATTTTTAATGGGGGTGGCGCTAGAAAGGTATTGTGATCCTGGCGCGAGTTAAACTCACTATGCCACTGCTTCGATGTTCAATGAGGCGTATTTTGGGTACCTAGGTAAAAACTCTTGTCGTTGCCCCTGAAGTATTTGAATGGACACGTGACAATTATTACCTCACTATCAAGGCTTCACATTTGATTTATCTGTCCAACCTGGCAAACATGAGTCTGATATTTTACTAGTGTATATGAATGTTTATAGGATTATGGAACTGAATGGAAACGGTCTGTATTATTAAATGACAAAAAACTGTGATTGTACAGTGACACACACAAAACTGTGATTGTCCAGTGACACACACAAAACTGTGATTGTCCAGTGACACAAAAAACTGTGATTGTCCAGTGACACACAAAAACTGTGATTGTCCAGTGACACACAAAAACTGTGATTGTCCAGTGACACACAAAAACTGTGATTGTCCAGTGACACTCAAAAACTGTGATTGTACAGTGACACACACAAAAACTGTGATTGTCTAGTGACACACAAAACTGTGATTGTACAGTGACACACACAAAAACTGTGATTGTCCAGTGACACACACAAAAACTGTGATTGTCCAGTGACACACAAAACTGTGATTGTACAGTGACACACAAAAACTGTGATTGTACAGTGACACACACAACTGTGATTGTACAGTGACACACAAAAACTGTGATTGTACAGTGACACACACAACTGTGATTTCCAGTGACACACAAAAACTGTGATTGTCCAGTGACACACAAAAACTGTGATTGTCCAGTGACACACAAAAACTGTGATTGTCCAGTGACACTCAAAAACTGTGATTGTCCAGTTAAATGAAGTAAACACCCAGCCCATTTCTTCACTAGACATTCACTTGCTGTTATGTTATGTTATGTTATTTATTTATTTATTTTACTGTTTATTTCTGTAAAGGACTGACCAATCATCACATGAGTGAGAGTACATTTGAATCATTCATGAGTTGGACTGTGTATGAATGATTGTCTCTTGACATAAGCCAATCAGAAATGACCTCCCAGACAAATAACAACAAAGTACACAAGCACTGTACTCGTGACTAACAAATATATAAAAGTGCATATTTTTCTTGTTCGTATTTTTTCCCCCCAATTTTCCGCGCTGTGGCATATTTTTTTTTTAATTTTATTTATAAATCTGTTTCCTTCTAAAATAAATTTAACGGTAACTAAAAGTACTAACTCCCCCCTCTGAATACCAACAAAAAAAAAAAACTAAAATGCACTCCCAGACCGCACCTTCTCTGTCCTCGCTCTTCAATAGTCCATCCTATGTTGTCCTGTCTTCACCCCTACTTCATCTGGTCTGGTACTCCCGCATTTCTCCCCCCCCCCCCGTAACATTCCGCATCTAACGATTGTTATTCTTGGTGTAGTCCAACTCATTACTTTCGATATAACATGTAAACAGACAACAACAACAACAACACTAATTTAAGTATTCAATAAATAGTATAATTAGTTACTCTCTCTCTCTCTCTCTCTCTCTCTCTCTCTCTCTCTCTCTCTCTTTCTCCATATCTTCCCTCCTCTCATTCTACCCACCCCTTCTCCCTTCATTCCCCCCTCCCTCCCTCCCTCTCAAGCCAGCCCCTCCCCTCTCCATCATGTTTTTTTTTCTTCCTATCCAGGTCAAGGGCAGGCGTTGTTCTATTTACGCTCTCGCTGACCTGAATACTGAGAGAAACTGGGGCACGTCGTGACCTCATTTTTTTTCTTGTGCTGGAGGATCAACAACAAGCGCGCACACACTCACGCACGGACACACACACACACACACACAGAGAGAGAGAGAGGAAGCAGAGAATGAGAGAAAGAAAGAGAGAGAAAAACACAACATAAATGTCATTATCTCCTTTGATCCCCACCCACCGGCCCCGCCTCTCCCTTATCTCCCTCCCCCCCCCACCCCCCACCCCCCAAGGTGTAATATTCATAATAATTTTTTTATATAATATTAACTGATGGAAGTCTTTCATGAAGCCTGCAACACTTAAGGTGGACAGGGCGGGGTGTGAATGGTAAAAAAAAAAAAAGGGGGGGGGTAGGGTGTAGGGGGAGGAGGGGGGGTGGGCGCAGACATGCTGGTTAAGGTCAAGGGAGGAAATACAAAGAACAAAGCGATGGGGCAATTTTTTTTTTTATTTTAAATTTATATTTATTTATGTCTACTATTATTTTCATGCAACTGACTTTAAAATATTTTATGTACTATCTAAAGAGAATTATGATTAACAACTTTATGTGAGATAACTAGATAGACATGATGCATTCGTTGCTTGTTTGCTTTTTTTAAATTCAATTAAGTTTATAGATGAGATAACAAGCTCCAAGAATCTGCAAAATGTCCAAATATAATTTGGCCCCTCAAAAAACACAAAAAAAAAACACCTTAACGACGGATTAATGATACCAGATGAATGATACCAGATGAATGATACCAGATGAATGATACCAGATGAATGATACCAGATCAGATTAATGATACCAGATGAATGATACCAAATGAATGATACCTGATTAATGATACCAGATTTTTATTAGTTCCTGGAATATGAATAACGTATTCAGTCTGATGCAATAAAAGCAATTAATATCCAACACTTACTAAATCTATTTTGAACTAATAGTAAACGGGTGTCTAACTATTATAAACATGTCACACTACAGTTTTTACTTATTTGTTTATTTTATAAGTTTACATTTTACTGCCCGACATTCGCTGCTTTAGACACAAAATAAAGAAAACAAAAAGAAAAATCTGTAAAGAATGTTGTTTATTTCGCAAGGGTAGGAACTAAATGGGTTTTTAAAAACTAAAAATGTTTTTTTTTTTTTATTTCAATCTGAAAGCCATACGCAGGTGTCTCAACTGTAGAAGAGATTCAGAGATAGGTTTTTTTTTATTTGGCCTGTTCATTTTCTTAATATTTTTTTTTCTCCTTCTAGTTCTCTTGAAAAAACTAGTTGTGATTAACTTAAATGTTTTAGAGTTTGAACGGTACTTAGAAAATTAGATTTCATGTCTCACCGTCTTTTTATCTCGTTCTTTCTCTCTCTCGACAAATTGAATGCAAAAAAAAAAAAGAAATGTCCATTTGTAAACGTGGTATAGAGTTTAAATCTCGCTATAAGTAATCGTAGGGTATAGAGGCGTAGTGTGAATAACTCGCGCCCGGGGCATAATACCTTTTTAGCCCTACATCACCCCCCCCAATTCAAAAACCAAATAATATTTTATGTAAAATATACCATTTGGGCGCCCCTTTGTCAGTAGCACCCCGGGCATGTTGACCTCCTCCCCCCCTTGTCCCCTCCCCTCACTACGCCACTGGTAGGGTTAAAAAAATATTAAGATAACAAAAATTGAAATGATTAACACACGAATTCCCCCCCTCCCTTAATTTCCCCCCCCCCCCCCATTGCATCATAGGAGGTGGTGGGGGAGAGGGGGGGGTTCATCAATTGTAATATAATAAATAATATAATAAATAATATAATAAATAATATAATAAATAGTATAATAAATAGTATAATAAATAGTATAATAAATAATATAATAAATAATATAATAAATAGTATGATAAATAGTATGATAAATAGTATAATAAATAATATAATAAATAATATAATAAATAATATAATAAATAATATAATAAATAGTATAATAAATAGTATAATAAATAATATAATAAATAATATGATAAATAATATGATAAATAATATAATAAATAATATAATAAATAATATAATAAATAATATAATAAATAATATAAAAAATAATATAATAAATAATATAATAAATAATATAATAAATAGATGAAACAATTTTTGAATGGCATGCATGATAAAGAATGTTGGCTCTTCGAGCATGATGGGCTCCCTTGAACTTAATGGGCCCCGAGGGTGATGTACTGGTAGCAGCCTCCCCCCACCCCATTAGCCACCCCCCACCCCTCACACACACACCCACAGACCTCAAGCCTGCATATATTTGCACTCTATATATGAATAATATTCACGCAAACCGCGGCATTGCTAGGTCATGATCGTAACATCAGAGCCACCGCCGTGATTTTACACCCTGTAATATTATTTGTAACAAAACAAATCCTGCTAAATGCACTTTATACATAATTAAAAAAAAATATGTTTGTTTTTTTTTTACGCGAGGACTTCACATGTGATTATTTTACTAAACCTGGTACAGCTAGTTCAAGACACAACAGTACTATGACCATGTTTTATTATGTATTTTTATACAAGTTAATATATACCCGAACCTCGCACTGGTTCGACCCCCGAGATGGACTAATCTCCCTTGCCTTGGATTCTTCTTACGTAGTTTACCCCGTTTAACGTTGTGGTCAATTGAACGAATCTGTCGTTGCGGGCTCAACTTCCGAGCGTGTCCCGTAGTGTCTCCATGACCATTGAACTATCCGCTACGGTGGGGGATGAAAGGGGGGGGGTCTACAAACCGTCGCATGAGTGATTTATAGTATGTATGAAATACCAATCTAACACTAATCGCTGAGTAAAGAAAACATATAATAATTACAAATTATGTAGATGTATGTTTTGTAATTTCTGCATATTATTTTCCATTTCATCAGTTAGTAAAATTTTCTTTTAGTTATCAATTTATACATTACTTCATTTACTTTCATTTTACTTTCATTTTACTTTCATTTTACTTTCATTTTACTTTATTCAAAAAAAAAACGCATCACTTTTCATTCAGAAATTGATTTCTTTTCAGTTCATTGATTTGTGCACTATCGATACGTTATAACAAAATAGGTAATGCCGAAATCAATCAAGTGAATATCGATTCAAATTGAAAAGGTTTTAATATCTAAAATCTAGATAATTGAAAAGAAAAAAAAATTAGCATCGTGGATTTACAGGTTTACAGGTTCATAGACAAATGCTAAGTGTTGATGGTTTATGCTCAACGATGTTGAATTTCAAAGCTTTAACACTAAACATACATACATTCATATATCTGTCTGTCTGTCTGTCTCTCTCTGTCTCTCTCTGTCTCTCTCTCTCTCTCTCTCTCGGTATATATATGTATGTATATATATATATATATATGTATATATATATACATACATATATATATATATATATATATATATATATACATGTATATATATATATATGACAGCCAGATAGATAGTTAGGTGGATAAATAAATAGATAGATAGATTAATAGATAGATAGATAGATAGATAGATAGATAGATAGATAGATAGATAGATAGATAGATAGATAGATAGATAGATAGATAGATAGATAGATAGATAGATAGATAGATAGATAGATAGATAGATAGATAGATAGCGTGTAAATAAAGCGCACTTTATAAGTGTAGTCACTTTTCTGTACTGGGTCATTCAAGCGGACATGAATTAAGACCAAGGGTGATGTTCAGAGAGAGGGATAAAGAGGTTGTAATGACTTGAATAACAAACAATATTGTAAACCGTTTACTTCACTCATGGAAAACAAAACTGATCATTTTTTTTCAAACCGTTTTATTTGGTTTGCTTCGTTTGGATTTGTACTTTTTTTTTTGGATATTACTCTCACTAGGATTATTGTCCACCTTTGGATTTCTTTAAAAAGAGCTTTTAGACCAGTGGTCTCCAACCTTTTTTTTTCCCGGTCACGTACCGGTCAGCGTTTGATAATTTCAACGCAGGTACCCTGAAAAGTGGAGGGGGGGGGAAGGGGGCTTTGGTTATTACTCGTCCATGAAAATTCTCACAATAACCAGAGAAATAAATGAAAAGAAAATAATGCAATGCTTCTTGGGCGGCCCCCAGTAACATTCGTTTAACGGACCGGTAGCGGTCGGCGGCCCGTGGGCGTGGGCGGCACTGTTTTAGACTCTATTGTTTTTATTTTTTTTTTTTCATTGAGAAATAGGAATTTATTCATTTTTTTTTATTTCACGACCGTCAATGAATTTTTAAGTTAATATATGTATATACGTTCTTATGAGCTGGCTGCCTAGCGTCCCCAAGGCCTAATTCCACCACCCAGCCCCATTCCAGTACTACATCACATAAAGTCAAATTATATAAGAGCCCCAACATTTAATTGAACCCACACCACCAAATATTTCTGAAAGTCTGTCTGCCCCCCCCCCCCCCAAACAACATTAGAACGGCCCTGATCAACAGTTGTTGAAAAAACAAAGTCACGAAATGGCGGAGTGTTCAACAGCTGTCCCCCCCCTCCCCCAACTTAATGTTCTCAGTCACCTAAAGGGTCAGTGAACGGCTACATCCGTAACCCCACACGCAGAAGGGGCGTGTTGTGTGAGAAAACCCTAAGCCTTAGGGACCTGCGACTGAGGATGGTAAGTAATTGGACGAAATGGGGGCCCCGAAAAAAATTAATAGCTATAGGACCGGTTTATTTAATCAAGCTATTCCTTACAACGTTTAAAAAACAAATTTTGGTACACTCTAAAGATGAAGCTGACCCCTGACCCCTGTAGCCTTTTGAAACCTCCCCCTCCTCCTTCCACTTAACCCTTAACCTCCACCCCCCCCCTCTTTTTCCCCATTTTAAACTGTACACACGTAATCTTAGATTGACCTCAGTGAAACTTTCTTCGTTAGGACTAATGAGTTCCACGTTTAATATCCGCTCCCCCCCCCCGCCCGCCCCCCCCCCCCATATGGCCCACCTTTTCCACTCCCACCCCCTCTGAGCTGTGACCTACATACTTTTATACAGGAACGTGTTAAAGCGTTGGATTGCTCGGGACCTTGGAGTGAGGCCCCGGTATTATAAAAGGGCCCCATGTTAATGAATTATTTATAACGGTTTGTTGTATGTGCCCACATATAATCAGCCAAAAAAAAAGGGGGGGGGAACAATGTTGTTTGATCATCAAACGTTTCCCCCCCCCCACCCCACTCCTCCCCGACACATGATCTCCCCCTCCATATAGATGTTAAAAAGACATATAAAGGATGTGAGCCACATTAGACCTGCGCCACATCCATCGGGGGTAACGATGTCGGGTCAATCAACTCTCAACAGCCCCCCCCCATCTCATTATCATATCTCATCCATTCTCATCGGCCGCTCGTACTTTTAATCGTACTTTTGGGGGTGGATGAACTGAATAATTCACAACTTTTGTACCAAACTGGGTTTGTTTGTTATTTTTTTGTTGTAGTAATTGTTTATTTATTTGTTTATCTAGTTCAGTGACAACACTGTAACGATAATTGTCTGCAATATGTGTACTTCAAACAAAAAAAAAAAGAGAGATTATTTATTAACGAAAATTTGTCGTGTCTGTTTAAACTGCGTAGTTGCCGCACCAATCATCATCTCCTTGGCCAAAATACAATTTTTCACTTCCGTGACCTTGTTTTTGTTACATTTGTCGGACCAAGGGGGTTATGAAAACTGACGGCATTCTTAAATGTAAACATCTCCAGTCAAGCAGAGATCATTCAAGGGTTCTCATATTGTGTGTGCGTGTGTGTGTGGGGGGAGGGGGTTTACTTCGGTCACACTTTAATGAATTTAAAGGGGAAAAAAAAAGCCTGGCTGTTTTATATCACAGCTTATGAAACTGATTGAAATATTGAGATTTGCTGAGATGATCAGGAGAGTGAGATAAACACTATAGCTAAAGGTGAGCGAGATAAACACTATAGGTACAGGAGAATGAGATAAACACACTTCAGCTACAGGTGAGTTAGATAACCACTATAGCTACATGTGAGTGAGAAAAATAGTAGTGCGAAAGTTGAGCGAGCAAAACACTATAGCTACAGGTAAGCGAGATAAACACTATAGCTACAGGTGAGCAAGATAAATTCTATAGCTACAGGTGAGCAAGATAAATTCTATAGCTACAGGTGAGGTGAGTGAGATAAACTCTATTACTATAGGTGAGGTGAGATAAACATTTTAGCTACAGGTGAGCAAGATAAACACTATAGCTACAGGTGAGGTGAGTGAGATAAACACTATAGCTACATATGAGCGAGTAAAACACTATAGCTAGAGAGAAGAAGATACACCTAATGACAACGACAGGTCAAAACGTATTGACCCCACTGGCGACCAAACAAAAAAAAAAGAGAGGAATGGAGAATTGGATACATATCCACTGTAATGTCCCTGAACCCCGCCACGACCCCCACCCCCCCCCCACCCCACACACACCTCTTTTCCCCCCTAATGAAAAAACGTGTTCAGGGGCCAATGAACTAACGTAAATGACATTGAAAAAATATTCAGAAGAGATAAAGAGTCTAAGGGAATATCCATTAAAATAAAAGAGACATTAATAAATTAAATTTAACTCCTTGATAATATACATATGAAAAGGGGGGGGGCGTTTTCGTTTCCAATATCCCTGTGAACATGGTCTTTTTTAAATATTGCAACATATGTTTTTAATATCGATAAAATACGTTACAGAAATATGGTGTTCTTCTAGCCTTTCAATTTACATAAATAGCTGCTACATGTAGCAATGGGTATTTCGCTATTTCCTGACACCACACTAGATGTTTACTTGTGTTGAGAACAACGATAGATATTTGAGAACACCATATTCCCATTCAACTCCCAAATATCTGTCTGCCACGTGCGTCATTGCAAGACTTTAGGTTCGCCCTAGTTAAATGTCTGTCGCCTACGTCATTTGTTTACTACGACAAAGGCAAGTGACCAACACATGACGTCACTTTTCAACATTTACCGAATGAGATGCGTGTGGGTCAGAGAGTAAAGCGGTGAACATTTATTTACTAAACATATTTGTTTGTTTTTTTATTTATTTGGTTTAGAGGTTATGGGAACAAAAACATTACATTATAAAATGCTGGCTCTATTAGTATTACTGCAGTCATTTTTTATTGGTGCTTTGCGTCCGTCTGACTGTCTGTCTATATTTTTGTGCCCATTCGCCTGCCTGCCTACATGTCTGTGTCATGTGCATAGAAAAATTGCTACCGCCTGATATTCGTTGGCCCACACTGATCACACACACACATACACACATCAACACACACACACACACACACACAAACACACACTAAGCCTTTCTTATTGATAGGCAAATTAAACGACCATCTGGTGACCACACTTCAAGTACTCATTCGCATATGTGTGAAATCTATCTATCTATCTATCTATCTATTTATCTATCTATGTGTCTATCCATCTATCAGTATAAGAATTGTGGTTCTCCTGGGGGGGGGACCCCTAAAGACCTCTCTAAATGTCTATGTCCAGGGTCCCCCAGTTACCAAAGAACGGCCCTGCACACCCCCATCAAACGCTTAGTCATTTTACAGCAGACTATTGCATTCCTTGTCCGTCCCCCACCCCCAATCCCACCCCAAGGGGAGGAGACACATACAAATTCATGTCATACGTACGTTAGTGTTCGTGTTGAGCCCCGTCCTACCCCCCCCCCACACACACACATTTGCGGGGAGGGGGGCAGCCATGATAGGCGTGTCTATTTTCAGGTTGGCGGTTATTTTTGATCGATGGAGTTCACGGTCTGATAAATCTTTGTGCGTGCGTGCGTGTGTGTGTGTGTGTGTGTGTGTGTGCATGTCTGTCTACGTGCGTAATCATGCAAAAGACATTCCGATGAGGCACACAAAGACTTGAGAACCCTTACTGAAGGCTTGCCAAGGTCAGATGTCAGTAGTTATTATAATATTGATCATCCACATAATCAATCCTTTATTGCATCAAATAAATATATAGACTCCCCCCCACCTCACCCCTCACCCCGCCCCCCCCCCCCCCACGCTTCCCTCCGTCGAGACTTTTGTATTTCTAGCCATAAAGAAGAGAAATCTGTTAGTGACATTTGACTCAAATGACGTAACGCTATTAGTCCCCACACATTTATAAAGATTATTAAGGGCTAATATATTTGCAAGCGCGGGGCCACTAAGTATACCTTTGCAATGCCCCCCCCCCTTACCACCCCAAACCCCCCCCCCCACGATAAAGGTAACCATTTTCTCTGGTTTAGGATATTTTGCAATAAACTTAACAACTGTGTCTTGTCCCACGTCAATGGGAATACCATGTAACGTAATGTCAACATGGAAAAAAAAAGAAATTCAAAGGATTCCAGAAACGAAATTCGCCTTAGAAGGAAGACAATCTATCTTTAGACATGATATTGACTTATTTATTATAGGACACGTTGTTATCTACATTACCACTGTCTCCATCAGAATTACCCTTCACAAAAAAATGTAAGTTCACACGCAAAATATACTTGAAATGTGTATGTGATTATTACTATTTGTAAGTCTTTATTTTAATATGAGTAATAATTGAAACATCTATCTATCTATCTATCTATCTATCTATCTATCTATCTATCTATCTATCTATCTATCTATCTATCTATCTATCTATCTATCTATCTATCTATCTATCTATCTATCTATCTATCTATCTATCTATCTATCAATCTATTTATTTATCTGTCTGTCTGTCTAATCTATCTATCTAATCTATCTATCTATCTATCTATCTATTTATCTACCTAGTCTATCTATTTATTTATCTATCTGTCTGTCTAATCTATCTATTCTATCTATCTATCTATATATATATCTATTTATCTATCTGTCTGTCTAATCTATCTATCCATCTATCTATTTATCTATCTAGTCTATCTATCTATCTATCTATCTATTTATCTATCTGTCTGTCTAATCTATCTATCTATCTATCTATTTATCTATCTCTCTGTCTAATCTATCTATCTGTCTATTTATCTATCTGTCTGTCTAATCTATCTATCTATCTATTTATCTATCTGTCTGTCTAATCTATCTATCTATCTATCTATCTATTTATCTATCTCTCTGTCTAATCTATCTATCTATCTATTTATCTATCGCTCTGTCTAATCTATCTATCTATCTATCTATTTATCTATCTAGTCTAACTATTTATTTATCTATCCGTCTGTCTAATCTATCTATTTTATCTCAATGGAGGGAGGCCCGCGGGGATAGAAAAATAATTGTGTGTGTGTGTGTGTGTACATTTTTCGATCGAGTCCTCCCAGTTTTAACCCAAACAACTATACGTGTAATTGTGCGTGCATACGTGTTAGTGTGTGTGTGTGTGTGTACGTTTTTCGATCGAGTCCTCCCAGTTTTAACCCAAACAACTATACGTGTAATTGTGCGTGCATACGTGTTAGTGTGTGTGTGTGTGTGCATGTTTATGATTACCTTTTAATATAGGCTGCACTTTATGTAAATAAAAACATCAACTACGTCCATTATATTGCACCTGTCCAACCTGTCCAATAATTTCACTTTCAAATTTTTGGGGGGGTGGTGGGGAGGGGGCGCGGTGGGGAATTGTTCTTCGGTGAAGTACGTGCAGGGCTAATTTTAGTTTCATGAGTTCGCCCGCACCGCGAATGTTGAAGGAGACGCATCAAGAAAAAATACCAGCAGAAGGGAGTGACCCATACACACACACACACACACACATACTGCTGTGCGATTTTAAAAAAAAAACTTGTAAAAGAACATGATAGGTTTAGACTGTACAAACTTGAAAAATTGTGCTGGGGAAAAACTAAACAAGGCACGCCAAATTGAAACAAACCACTTAATGAATGAAAAAAACTCCAACATTTCGTCATGTGATTTGGGGGGGTGGGGGAGGGGGGGGAAGGGGTATACGCTGGTAGGATTCCTTTTTTTTTTAAATTTCCAAACATTGGAAATATCCCCACATAGTGTATCCGCAGTTCCACGTGATCTGTCAACAATAGGTGTCGCAACGTTGGCTGTATATCGTTGGTTATATTTTTTTGTTTTTCTAGCGAAATCGCTACTTTTTTTTTTAGACTATGTGCTTCACACACACACACACAAACACACACCTGTCCAAACACACACACATACACACACATACACACACACACACACACACACATATATATATATATATATATATATATACACACACACACACAAAATTACTTAAGTAGTGCAACCCTATATTTTATTTATAAACGTTTATAAGCCAAAAACAAAAATGTGTGTGCTTATTTGTGCTATTTTTTTAAAAATAGTTTTTGTGCTACTTTTTTTTTTTGCAACGTTCTGGCTACTCTCTCTCTCTCTCTCTCTCTCTCTCTCTCTCTCTCTCTCTCTCTCTCTGTGTGTGTGTATGTGTGTGTGTGTGTACGTTATGACCCACAGACAGATTTCGACACCAACGCGTTACACATTTTGTTTATTATTGTTGTTGTTTGTTTACGCTCCGCTGGTTAAGGTCGTCGAGAAAATAAGTTTTTGTATTTTATTTCATTTTTATTTTTTCTTCCCCCCCCCCTCCACCCCTTTCTTCACAAAGGTCTTCGTGTCATGGTCGTCTAGTGAAATACCTGAAATATTACAAAAAGGGAATATATATTGCAGAAGTCTGACACAGATCAGTATCCGCTCCGCATGACTGACTTTTAATAATCCGGACTTAAGAAGGAGACGGGAGGGGGGAGGGGTGGAGAGAGAGAGAATAATCTACCTGACATTACAAGGTCGCGATGTACGTCATACAAAGTCATAACGTCCGCCCTGCTTCCCTCCCCCCCCCCCCTCCAAGTGGAAAAATAGGTCTGAAATTTCGCATAATTCTTTTGATTATGTTTGGATTTATTGACTTCCTATGATGAATTGGCTTCCCACCCCACCCCCACCCCCAACCACATATCTATCTCTTCCTTTATTCGTCCTCCTGTCCACTAATTCCCGACCCTCTCTTAACAACACCAACACTATGAGTCAGGCCCGTAGCATGCGGGGGGGGGGCGAGAGGGACCGCCCCCCCTGCGTTTTGTCTGACCCCCCCTGCTTATTTGCTCTACTTAGTAAAATGTATTACCTGGCCCCTGCTATTTTACCCCCCCCCCTCCGCTACTGCCTGGCCCCTGCTGTAGAATTTTCACGCTACGGAGCTGCTATGCGTCCCTGGACAAGAAACTGTTCACCCCACCCACGGCTTGTGCCTTAACTCCCGGGATCATACCGTAAGACGACACTGCACGCGCCCTTTTTTTTTTAGTTTGTTATTTACAGTTGTGTTATTTGTTAGTGAAGTATAGCGTTGAGCAGTTTCGTCTAAATATAGCCGTGAGTGTTGCATGTCGTATTCATATTTATAGAAAAATGCTACATAATAATTTAATATATTTAGCACAATCATTCATAATAAAATGACTAAAAATTTAGATACATAAAAGATTAATTTATATATAAATTGTATAAATTGTTAGTCTAACATTTTATACAAATACATGTATATGAATTTATTATCGTTTATACTTTGTGAATAGCATAAACCTATCACTACATTTTTCTCTAAGAGTTAATACCGGCAACACTCACGCCTCGTCCCTTAGTTTCATGACGTACAAGTTTAATTTAAACTGTGACTCGTCTTTGACCAGTGGCTCAAGCCCCCCCCCCCCCACCCAGACCAAATCATCATACATATTTTACTATATAAACTGTCTTCTTTCTATATGTGAGCCCCCCCCCCCCTTAGCATTTTTTGCTGGTTGCGCCACTGTCTGTGACGTACCTGAACGCTGCATAGACCACTGTCACGTAAACAAAACAAGGTCATTCGGTATATTGACTTGAAGAAATGAAGTATATACAGATATATATATATATATATATATATATATATATATATATATATATATATATATATATATATATATATATTGAGTATTTTAGGAAACATATAGATCAGGTATCTGTAACAATGTTTCAATTCATCCATGGGTAAACTAAACTAAAGCTCGCACGCCAAATACGACCCTTCAGGCTGATTAATCCAGCCCGTCGTTCGTTTATGTAATGACGTCTACATTTAAGTTATGTCAACACTCCAATCATCTGCTCTTGGTCCGGCCCACCTCTCTGGGGGCAGGGTGGGGGTGGGGGGCCCGAGATGGGGAGCCCTGACCTATAGCGACAGTAAATTGTATCTCTCCTCAAATTCCAATATAAACTCATTAACTCATTAACTCATTAACAGTTCCGTTCCAAAATAAACCTATGAAGTACCTATGGCGTCCTGTGGTTATACTTGTGCACAATATTTCATGCCACTCAGCAGTTTGTTATATGCGATATACAAGTTCCACAGTGAAGCCTTACAAGAGGAATGGGGTTGTGGGGTGGAGGTGGGGGTGGGGGGCTGTTCAATTATCTGCTCCTCCCATCTCATGCAAAAGATCATTTACCTCTTTCTGTCTCTCTTTGACAGCCGGCGTGCTTGCTGTCTGTCACGTGTCCAAAGTCACATGCAGGGAGGTATGGCAGCAGCTATGAATTATTATTGTTTAGAATTGGATCATTGTGATTATTAATGTAGGAGAGTCACACATGGTTCACTGAGGTACATATGGCTCAATAGGGTATACGTGGCTCAAATGGGCTATACATGGCTCACTGAGCTACACATGGCTCAATAGGGTATACGTGGCTCAAATGGCCTATACATGGCTCACTGAGCTACAAATGGCTCAGTAGGCTATACGTTGCTCAAATGGCCTATACGTGGCTCAAATGGCCTATACGTGGCTCAAATGGCCTACACGTGGCTCAAATGGCCTACACGTGGCTCAAACGGCCTACACATGGTTCACTGAGCTACACATGGCTCAACACATGGTAGTGAAAATGACCTAGAAATAGGATTTTTAAAATTTCTCACGTGATTTGTAGAAAGTGTTACATTCAATTGATGGCTAAATATTCATGCTACTACTAGCGTACTCATACCTTATACCTTATAAATATAACTCTACCTTCTTAAGTATATCTATTATATTTTTACTCATCTAATAAAAAAAAAAAAAACTTGGTAAATTTTACTTTTACATTTGTTTGTTTTTTTTGTAATAAATACAAGGGAGTTAATTATAACCATTGTATTACTTCCCCCATATATAGTAAAGCACAAGAAGAGTCCGAGAGTTCAGAGAATGGCGTCATTCCAGCTCATAAATTTTGCATTTGCCGTTAATAAGACAACTGGCAGAAATAGAGGAGAGGGGAATCTCAAATTGACTTCGGCCTCTCTTTCTAATATATTTTTGTTATAATGACACATTGTGTAATACATTTCTGTTAAATACTACAAGATACATTCTGGTCTCCATTTTTTTGGTCAATATAAAATTGGTTTCCACCTCCACCCACGTTTTACTTCAATAAATGATTCTCACACACACACACACACTCACTACACACACATACACAAACATGCGCTTGCACACACACACACACACACACACACACGCACAACAGAAGTGTGAAAAAAACAACAAGTAATTTTATTAGTTCTAAAGGTCAATATATGAGTCAGTGAGATAATTATTTGTTTGTCAAGGCTGAGGGTCATTTACCCATCTCTAGTACTCTGTGTCTGTGTGTGTGTGTCTGTGTGTGTGTGTGTGTATGTGTGACCTTGTCATGAAATGAAGACAGTCAGTGACGATAATAACGGAAACAGTGCCAGTCCTGGAAATGGAATAAAAAAAAATAGAATAAAATAATATAACTCCAAACGAGGTGAGTGGATTGTCTGTAGGGACAGACAGAGCGCTGAGTGAAATGATTCGGGAAAAAAGTAATAATACAAACATAGTTTAACTAGCTTAACTAGTATCTCTCCCTCTCTCTCCCTCCCCTCTATCTCCCTCCCTACTCCCGCTCTCCCTCCCTTCCTTTCTCTTTTCTTCCCTCCCTTTCTCTCTCCCTCTCTCCCTCCATCTCTCTCCAACCCTCCCTCTCCCTCCCTCCCCCTTTATCTCCCTCCCTACCACCTCTATCCCTCCCTCCCTTTCCCTCCCTCCTTCTCTCCCCTCCCCTTCCTCCCTCCTTCCCTCCTTCCCTCTCCCTCCCTGCACCTTTAATTTTAATCTTCTGAATACATAAAATGATAGGTAAATAGATATGACTATTGATTTCACCATGTTTACAATTGGAGTTTCCGGAAGTTACCCCTCTTTTAAAAATGTATCATCAGGAAATGACGTCACAGAAGAGTTTTATTTATGTCGCCGTCGAGATTACTTTAATATAGTAAAATACTAAAATAAAAATAATTAATTACAATTAAACTACCCATCGAGATGAAACGAAACCTGTCCTATAACCTTCCCCATGTAATTATGTGTACGTGTACCAAATTTCACGTTATTTGGTTGTCTGGATCTTGAGTTATAAGGGAACAGACAGACAGACAGACAACAAATGCGTCTTATAAGTATAGAGATATGATATGTGAAAAAAACATATATGCACTTTTTTCTTGACATGTCGTGATAATGTTTCGGGGACATTTGGATTCATTGTGAATTATCACCACTTAATATGTACACCTTGGTGAGGTGGGGCCTGTGTACTGGGGTTTAGTCACAGTACGTCACGCCCCCCCTCCCTCTCACCTATCTCTGTGTTGATACTTACCTGACATCTCCACCCCGCCCCCCCCCCAACCTCACTCATCACTTCTATCAGTACTGGGATATCAATACAAGTCCAGCGAATGAAGAGATTTCGTGAAGTGTTGATCAGCGTCCACCGAGTCCGTGTTGATGTATAATGGGATGGCTGGACGTTGTAAAGGTAAGGGGAGGGGGAGGGAAAGGTTTCTTTTGGCGAGTCGTGATGATTTGAGGGGGGGGGGTTGTAAATTTGTTTATAGCCCCAACCTACATGGCACAAGTTAATTGTTTGGACGCCTCTGTTAACCTATGTCCACTGTAGTGCCAACTTGGCTACTGCACACTAGACTACGGTGTAATACATGGGGGTGGGGGGCGGAGTTGTAGAACGGATATAGGTGTACAACAATGTCCTCATCATATGGGTCCTCTTAATGAAGCACAGGCGCGTAACTGTGAGACACTGAGCGTCAGATATTTAGATTTTTACCGACTAAGAAAGATACAAGGGAACGGGTGGTCGTGCGGTGTAGAGCGGAGGGTTCCGAGTTCGAATCTCAGTTAGAACCTTGGGACTTTTTTCAGGTCCTGGTGAATGTCCCCCAAGTCCATCCAGCTTTTAAATGGGTGCCTGACTTTAAGTTGGGGGAAAGTAAAGGCGGCTGGGCGTTATGTTAACCACACAACCCCCTTCATATGCCGAGGTTATAGAAACAGATGAATTCTACACTTCATCTGACCCGATGGCCCGTTAGGGCTAAGAAGGGAACTTTACTTACTTACTTACTAAGAAAGATAAAAGTTTGCAAGAACTAACAGGGCGTGGGGTAGTGGGTACTCGGGCGACACTTATTTTTCCACTGGTCAAGGGCAGCATTTTCACCATTTATGTACCATTAGTCACAGAAATGGGGCGACGTTTTCAAAGACCGCCCCGGGCGGCGCCACTTACGCTAGTTACGCCGATCCCCCCCCCACCCCCTTTCTAGCTTATACACACCCATGTACAGTATAATACAGTTTTGTAGGTTCGTGTCAGGTGCATGTGTTCGTTACTTTTTCGGTTAAAACTATGGTATTCTTTAGTCCATTCAAAAACCCGTTTCCCTATCAATCAACCCTTCGAGTATAAAGTTGTAGTTCCGCCCCGGGTGAGATCTCAAGGTAACCTTCAGACGGCTACTGACATCACACACACACACCTGGGGAAAACAACTATCGGACGTTCACCAAAGGGAGAGATGGGGGGTGGGTGGGGAGAGACTCTTGATTGATAGCCGTATCTGGCGGAAGAGCTGGAATAGATGGTTGACGCGATCAGAAGTGTGTGGCATCCATCGATCCAGTACACTCCTCCTCGAGCCAGTGAAAGTGGGTCAGTAGTGTCCATCTCCTTTTGCCCGCGTGACCAACTCGTGGAGAGAGGGGGAAAACCACCTGTGTTCGTCGCCACTGTGAACTCGCGTGGGAGCTGGCCGTGAGTGGGGTGGGGTGGGGGGATGGGGGTGGAAAAGGGAAGAGTGACCTTAAAATCTGCCTCCCAGTCTCTGTGACTCATGTATTGATTGGCCTCGATGGAGTAGTCTCAACTACAATTAAAGGATAATTCTTTTCTGTGATTTTCTTCAAAAGTCATAGACTTAAGAACTATACATGAATTTACTTATTTATTTTGTTTTACCTATGCACCTTTTTTTAATTTTAACGTTTAATTATAATCTTTATACATTTTGTCTGTCTGTCATCACCCTAGATCTCAACAACCATAAGTCCTAGACCCATGATGTATATATCATTTTGTAGGTCTTGGCCTGCCAAGAAATGACTTTTTTCCATTTCGCGATCTGACGTCTGAGGGCCGTAAAAGGGGGCTTAGTACCGTTTTTTGCTATATAAGCTATATTAATAATGAGCGCCTATATCTCAACAACCATAAGTCCTAGACCCATGATGTATATATCATTTTGTAGGTCTTGGCCTGCCAAGTGTACATCAAAAGTCTATTTCTGCACATAGGACCTCGAGGGCCGAGCTTCAGGGCTCCTAAGGGGCTTATATATTATATATGCACCTTGTACGTTCAATAACCCATCTCATTTTGGTGCCGAAATGCCGCAGCACGTAGTTTCACCTAAGTTATTAAGAAACTCATCAAATGAAATAGTAAGCTTGTGTTCTGAGTTTAATTGAAAGTATCAGAGCTATGCAACAATTGACGGAGTTTTCGGACGATTAAATGACTATAATTTCGAATGTTTTCAATTATGAGTCCTATTTCAGTGACCACAAACCACTTGTAGTTAGATTTAAGAGAAAATAATTTTGTTTTCAAATATAAAGAAACGTCTTTTTAATATATTTTTTCAGATATATGCATTACACAATTGAATTTATAAACATTTACAAAATTTACAAATATTTACTGAAAGATAGCATACGTACTGAAACATAATACGAAAATGCTCTAACACGTCCTGTGTCCAGAATGGAACAGGCTTAATTGCTTGTTTTTTAAATTAAATATTTAGAATGCCTTTTTACTGCATAAAAAAATCCGGGATGCGGCGCTCGTTGAACTTGTAATGCACATATTGGTGCAGAGGCGTACCTAGTGTGGGTGGAAGGGGAGGTCGAATTCGAAAGTCCCCCCGGGCCTCAGCTTGAGTGGGGGCCCGAAATTTTTTTTATATTAATTATTAAGTACATTATCTCATGTCATGGTGTCGAATGTCAAAATGCAAGGGCCCCCAAAGAGGCCAAGCCTTCCGGGCCCCCAAATCCCTAGGTTCGGCACTGTTTTGGGGCGCATTTGTTATTTCGGTATCCCTCTCATTTGAAGAACACATGATTACGATATCTACGAAACAGACTAATGCTCGATAAACACGTCCAATGTTCTGATTGGTCTTTCAATGAGATTAGAGAATTATATTGACTTGGATACATGTGTTTCGTCATCAGTTTTAGTGTAGAGATGAGTCTGGAGTTTTAGTTGAGTATAGAGATGAACTTTAGAAAGAGATTAGTTTTAGAGACGAAGTCTTTGTTTAAGTTTAGATTCAGTATTTCAATATTATTCAATTACTATATGTACCCTGCAAAACTTTGCATAGAGTTTTATTACCTTAGGCTTGATCGGTAGGCTAGGTTATTTTTTGGTTTCGAGGCAGATCCGATTTTTTCATGATTGTATTTTTAACTGGAATACTGTTGTATTAATTCTTTACTTTCGATTTAACGCAGAACCCAAATCGCTATTATTATTAGATTTGTAAGCTCGGCAGGAGATTTGTAACATCAGAAAGAGACTAAGACAGCGGGCCCTGGCAGGGGGGCCGAGAGCCGAAAAGGGCCACAGGACAGGACATCATTGCGGGCCCCTTAATAAAAAATGAGTCGTGAAAAAATTGATATGGTCGGGACGGCCGGGCCCCCCCTTACAGATGCGGACCCCCTGACTCCCTCTAGGCGTGCCTGGGCCCTGGCCGGAAACTAAGAAATATTAGCTGTCTCTAAGCAGAGACTCAAAAGATATCTGGGCGCCCCAGAAAGAGACAAAGAGAACGGGCCCTAGCCAGAGACTATGCAGACATTCCGGGGGTCCCAGACATGAAATTTGGGAAGGAGGGGGGGGGACTATGCTGAAACTAATAGGACTTTAGGGTGCCCTAAAGAGACAAATGAGATAATTGGAAGCCAGATGGAAAAGTGTCTGTCAGGTCTGTAGTAGCGTGATTGGATAAGAATTTGTACAGGAATGGGGGTCCTTTAGCAGGTGGGGGTGGGGGGTCATTGTGGCCGCCTACTTCATCTATCCATAACAAAACAAAACTGACTATATCCATCTCAAACACTCATGATACATTGATTTGAAAAGAAATAGATTAAAAGAAAACTATTCATGTATAGTAACAAAAAATCCAGTCATGAATCTTTCTTATGGTTGAGTGAACGAGGCTACTGCCTAGACCGACCCGACCCCCCCCCCACTGTCAAAGGGGCCCTTCCCGGAATTCATGTGGGGGGGGGCTACACAACTATTACTAAAAAAAAAAAGTCTCAGGCCCTGAATGATTAAAATACAGATCTAATCAAAGTAATCATTACGTCAGCCAGTCTCCAGACAGCATCAGTGAAACACGTCTGCTGAGTGAAACACGTCTGCTAAAGCGGCGTTCGACAGATGGTTGTTTTATTTTTTTTATTTTTTTATTTCTATGGTCACAATTCTATTTCTGTCAATACTATCTTTTTGAAATTGTTTTTTTGTTGTTTTTTTTTATTTCCATTTTCAAACGACAGATGAGGATGTGGGATGATGAAGGGTGGGGTGGGGGGGGGGTTAAGGGAGGAAGGAGAAGGTTATTATTATAAGGGGGGGGGGGAGGGAGAGGCATATGTTTTCCTGATCATCCTAGAAAGTAGAACACTGAATCCGTTACTCAGTTGAAGGGTCATTGACCTCGAGGTGACATGCCTCCTGTACACAAATTTAAATAATAAAAAAAAAAATATATGTCCCGTGATGCCAACTTTAGAAGGAAAAAAAAAGAAATTATGTATGTAAACCAAGGGTGATAAATTAATAATTTGTAATTTACTACTGTGTTTAGTGACTAAACTAAAGAAAATTGTTAAAAACTAACAAATAACATCAAATAAAGAGACATACTGGTATGTTATTTAATGTAAAATAATTGGACTGTATCGGATCGGTTAGGACGATTCGTATGTGACCTGGTGGCGCTGTGGTCGCGAACCATATCTACATGATGTAGGTATCGTGTTCAAGTCCCGGACAACTTAGTCATCTATAGATATCTTAGATCCCAATTACCTATCTATATCTTAGATCCCAATCACCTATCTATCTCTTAGATCCCAATCACCTATGTACCTCTTAGATCCCAATCACCTATCTATCTCTTAGATCCCAATCACCTATGTATCTCTTAGATCCTAATCACCTATGTATCTCTTAGATCTCAATCACCTATCTATCCCTTAGATCCCAATCACCTATCTATCTCTTAGATCCCAATCCCCTATGTATCTCTTAGATCCCAATCACCTATGTATATCTTAGATCCCAATCACCTATCTATATCTTATAACCCAATCACCTATGTATATCTTAGATCCCAATCACCTATCTATATCTCATATCCCAATCACCTATCTATATCTTAGATCCCAATCACCTATGTATCTCTTAGATCCCAATCACCTATCTATATCTTAGATCCCAATCACCTATCTATATCTTAGATCCCAATCACCTATCTATATCTTAGATCCCAATCACCTATCTATATCTTAGGCAATATCCTAAATGACCTTTTAACTCAAGATTAACTTGTTAATACTTGTTTTTAAACTTTAATATATTGCTCTATTTATTAACAATCATGACTGATTTATCTGGATAAATTCTGAGCCTTTTGTATGGATAGGCTAAGAAGATGCCCTACCCCGCCCCGACCCCCCTCCCCAACTGTCAATAACAATTTTAAAAAAAATTGAAAACACAACCTTTAATTATTTATTTTTTTTTTTTGCCTTTTCGTGTCTAGCGCGACTTGATTCAGTAAAACAGCTAGACTGGCAACACCTCAACTACAGCTCTTGTCTAAACCGGAACCCAGGCTCGGCGACAGATTACAAAACTAAACCAGTGTCTCTAAAAAAAAAACTGAGCTTCAACTGAGAACTAAACGCTTGGCCATTCGGGGGGGGGGGGGGGGAGAGAGAAAACAAGCTAAACTATTTAAACACTATCAATGTACGAAACAGAAAATGTTGGGAACCGCTGTACAAAAAAACAATGAGAGAGCTTGGTGAATTGATGGCGGCATTATTTATTTCTTTGTTTTAAAATGGCTGTAAAAAAAAATAATAAAAAGTTGAATTGTGAATTAGGGAAGCGATTGAAGATGAGCAGTTTAGACAGCCTGACCTACATTACACTCAGGTGGTTGGAACTTCATACCCACCCTGCCCTTCTCATACCCCCCCCCTCCCCTACCTCGAGGCATACAGCCCTAACCAGTCATTATCACGTTTTATGCGACAGACTGTTGATAATTAATGAATGACAACAAAAAAACGGAGGGTGTTTGCGAATGTAATCATGTAGTGCTATGTATAGAAGTCTAATCATGTAGTGCTTTTTATAGAAGTCTAACATTTTCTAATTATGTAGTGCTTTGTATAGAAGTCTAACACTTTCTAATCAGTTAGTGCTTTGTATAGAAGTCTAACACTTTCTAATCATGTAGTGCTTTGTATAGAGTCTAACATTTTCTAATCATGTAGTAAGTAAGTAAGTAAAGTTCCCTTAACCCTAGCGGGCCATCGGGGCAGATGAAGTGTAGAATTCATCTGTTTCTATAACCTCGGAGATATGTAAGGTAGGGTTGTGATGGTTAGCACAATCACTGAACCTTGCGCTTTACCCCACTTTAACTAAAGAATCAAGTGCCCATTTAAAGCTAGTGAACTTTGAAACACATTTTCACCTGGAAAAATTCCACATGGTTCTCACCGAGGATCGAACCCAGGACTCTCAGGTCGACAGTCGAGTATCTACACCACTCGGCCACCCGTCCCATTCTTCTAATCATGTAGTGCTTTGTATAGAAGTCTAACACTTTCTAATCATGTAGTGTTTTGTATAGAAATCAACACTTTCTAATAATGTAGTGTTTTGTATAGAAGTCTAACACTTTCTAATAATGTAGTGTTTTGTATAGAAGTCTAACACTTTCTAATAATGTAGTGTTTTGTATAGAAGTCTAACACTTTCTAATAATGTAGTGTTTTGTATAGAAGTCTAACACTTTCTAATAATGTAGTGTTTTGTATAGAAGTCTAACACTTTCTAATAATGTAGTGTTTTGTATAGAAGTCTAACACTTTCTAATCATGTAGTGTTTTGTATAGAAGTCTAACACTTTCTAATCATGTAGTGTTTTGTATAGAAGTCTAACATTTTCTAATCATGTAACATATTGTATACAAGTCTATTTTATAAGTCCCACGCTGTGTGTGCAGCTAGCACCTACTTTATGGTGTTGGAGATAAATTTAGATGGTCATTTTGATTGTCCTCTTGGCTGTTTTTTAAATTCTATTTCTAAACAGTGGATCTGGTGAGTGATAGGGGAAAAGAAATAAAGTCACCAAACATATTGAGGTCATTCAAATATAAAGCAAACTGGACCGGTCAGCAATAAGTTGTTTGACTTATTGTCGTAATTGATTGTTTTGTACTATCGATCTCACTCAACGATCGCCAAACTTTCTTTTACAGCTCTCCGCATATGTCAAAGAATGTCAATCGAAGTAGGGAATATATTTTGGTGCCCGAAAGTTATCACGTTAAATCTTTATTTGATAACTTGACACTAGAACAGCGGGGGAAATCTTTATACCTGTTAACATAAACATGAACAGTTTAATCTCTCAGTTACATTTACACTCTGAGGAATGATTTGTATTCGTATTACTAAGAAAGTAACTTCAACCATACGAAAGATAGTTTAATAACTGTAAACCTACTTTTGTGCCACCTTGTAGCACTATACTTAGATCGATTATTATCTAAGTTATCTCAACTTAATAACTTTGAGATAGTGCCACATATTAGTCTTAATAGTGGTTATAAAATCAATAAACAATCAAAGTATCTAGTCATATCATCTTTTCACGGAACAAATCATTTAGCCATATCATCTTTACATGGAACAAAACATTTAGTCATATCATCTTTACATGGAACAAAGCGTTTAGCTATATCATCTTTACATGGAACAAAGCATTTAGTCATATCATCTTTACATGCAACAAAGCATTTAGTTATATCATCTTTACATGGAACAAAGCATTTAGCCATATCGTCTGTACACGGACTTTTTACAGGGCACTTCCTCTAATATTTCAATTTAGTTTTTTTTTTTGTTTTTTTTTAAACCTTTGAGATAAAAATCTTGATATCTTAATTGCATCTAAAGCCACACTAAATAAAGTTATCATAATGTTGATTGTGTAACAAAATGAAACAATAGTTAACCTATTAAGGTGTCAATAGTTGATACTGATTTATATTCTGCGCTTAAAGTTTACTGGATTTTTTTTTTAGTTAATTTTTTTTCTTTTTGCGCGTAAATATTTTTTTTAGGGAGAAAGGCTGTAAATAATTGTGTCTTTCTTGTCCTTACCTGGGACCTTTATCCTTGACCATTGTAATACGCATCCCCAGCCCCTCCCCCCCCCTCCATCTATTGTAGTTTTTTTTTTCACATTTATTGAGAAAGTGGGTTACGTTAGTTTTTTTTTATATTTTTTTTTTTTAAACGGACAAAAGAACCAACAGTGGATCATTTTTTTTATATTCATCGTACAAAAAAAAGTTGGCAGGGGAAGAAAAATTTGACTTGTCGCCAAGGGCGAATAACTCCCCGACACAATAGCTACAGAGTAACCGCCCCCTTCTTTAGGTGTCGACTTCGTCACGCTAACCTTCCTCAGACTTTGCCCACTCGACTTCCCCCCCTCACTTCCCCTAACCCCACCCAATCGCATGGAATTAATTGGAAAGGGGGAAGGGGTGGAGGAGGGAGGAGGTGTAGTGAATGAAGGTCAGAGCGTTGACCTTAAACGGCCTTAATTTGAAGAAGAAGAAGAAAAAAAAACAAACAAACCTTGTGTCGGTCATCGTTACACTGACCTCACAGACTGTTATTGTTTTTCAACAAGTTCGGGAGTAGGGCGTCAATGACCTATATACTCCGACGTACTTACTCTATATTGGAGTAATTATTATTGTTATAAGTTATATTCAGAGACGCTGAAGAGGCTACAAGGGCCCATGTAAACTAGTCTGTAATGGGCGGGGGACCATACGATGACCAGTCAAGCATGGGCTTTCTATACATGGGGGCAGAACCGACACAGTGAGAGGATACATGCCAAAAAAAAACACACAGGTGCACAATAATTTGATTGTAATATGATGATTTAAGTAATTAATGGGTGTATGTATGAGTTGAAGGCAGCCCTGCTCTTCGGGCTACAAGTTCGGCCCCCTCCCTTTTAATCGTCCGTGCGTTAAGATGGATCTGGACACGGACCCATTTTATTACCATACGCCCACGATCCTAAAGGGGGGCTCACACAAGCCTTAAAAAATGAGATTTCTAGCACGGATGTATCGTAATTACTCACTAGCTTAGGGGCGGGGCGGGGGGGGGGGAACCCTTTTCGACTATTTTGATGCAACAGGGCCTATGGTGCTACGACATTCATAACTCGGCCGAGCCTGGACAGATTTTTAAAAACCAGCCTTTTTATCTGGTAAAACATCAACCGTAACATCTGTGACATTCTTACTAATACTATTTACAGCCTTAATATTTTTTCACTGCGATTTAGCCAATGTTTATTCCCACACATTTTTACTCTTTCCATATAGACAAAAACACAACAACCCACACGCACTCAAAAAACAACAAGATGCACGACGACAAGAAACTACAAGGAAATTTCCCCTCATTGTCCTAAATTCCTAGAAATTATTGTCAGAACAAACTGGGCTGCGGGGAATTTATGTTCCAGTTATATTTTATTAGGGGTTCGCTAACTGAATTACATTTGTCTTGGAGATGTTCCCCCTTTTGCACTGCATTCATTCGGGGATTCCCCGTAGAGGGACTCCTGGACTCTTTTCTGTAAGTGTGTGTGTGTATGGTGTGTGTGTGTGTGTAAGTGTGTGTGTGTATGTGTGTGTTGGCTGGGAGGTGGGGGGAGATAAAATCATTTGGTATGAGGTTGTTGGGAAAAAGCCTCGGCAATAAAATTATCTGGCGTATGGTAAAGCGACAGGTGGCGCTGTTAGCAGAAATAACCGTGAAAACATCCTTGTGTCTTAACTTTTTTCTCTAACAATACTATCTACGAGAAAGTCAAAATAGGTCATGCATTTTTTTTTTTACTTCCAGGTCAGTAAAAAAAAACAACAACAACAGTTCCTTTGATATTAGATGTAAAAAAATTTTTTTGGTAAATTGCTGACTTGAGATGTTGTCCGGGGGAAAGTGGAGCGTCGGGCGGGGAGGGGGGGGGGTGAAAGCACTAGTTCCAGCGACAAGAGTGCAAAAGGGTAATGATTGATGCCTCCTATCTCTTAGCAGCTACAGTGACATCAGTAGCAAAACTTTACGTTTGTGGCGACCAAGGACTTAATTCTTATTATCTAACCCCCATTCCAGTGATAAAGAGAATTCTAGTTTTAAAGATGACACCCTCTTGCTGGTGGAAAAAAAAAAGAGACATCGGGGGTAGATGCTCACTGACTTCCCCTAAAGTTACGCCACTGAGGGCTACGTGTTTGATCTTCGTGAAACAGATATAAGTGGTGTAAAATTTCACATAAAAATGACAAGGACTTCGGTACATTGTGAGCAATGTTCATTGTCTTATAGCACTCACATTTCTCACGAGAGAATCAAACAATCAGGTAAGGCAAAATTAACAATGTCTCCAGGGATTATTCTGAAAGTCGAAAACGTTTGATGAACAAATATTGAAGAATGTCGATACGTGATGGAGTCCAGTCAACTGGCCGGTTTCATGTTTTAATATCTGGAGTTCTCCATGCAATGGAGTCTGCTGCCTGCTCCATGTTCTAATATCTGAAGTTCTCCATGCAATGGAGTCTGCTGCCTGCTCCATGTTCTAATATCTGGAGTTCTCATAATCTCTACAATTAAGCCACTAGCAGTGTAGTTAGGCTATACGCCAGATGTGAGTTTCTTCTGACCTAGAATGAAAGAAGGGCACCATAAAACGTCCCATTGGTGGTTTATATAGGATTTAAGAGTTTAAACTCATCCTTACAGGGGCTTCACACAGCACGTGATGGTACGGGGATGGATGGTCATATGGTTAAGTGCTCGACTGTCGACCTGAGGGTCCCTAGTTCGATCTTTGCAGACGACTGATGGATATTTCAGGTCATGGTAAAGTCCAGTGATGCCTCCAGTGCCATTGCACCATGGGCTATGGTGGGGATGGAATAAAGGCACAATTAAACCAATCCCATGATTAGTTTATGGGATCTAAGTGATTTCATCTCATCCTTACAGGGACTCCACACACACACACACACCACAAGATGGTTGTGCAATTAGGCTCTCGACTGTCAGCCCAGTGGTTGCGGATTTAAAGTCTCCAGTGAGATCCAGTGGAATTTTTCAGGTCCTGGTGAAAGTTCTCTCTCTCTTGCACTTCCGTTTATGGTGGGGATGAAAGAAGGGAACTACAAAAAAACATGGCTGAAGCGAGGATGTAGAGAGAAAGACATACAACACATCCTTACAATGGACTAATAACCACATTATGTGATTTATGATAGGTAATAGAGTTTTCGCCAATAACAAACATAACGATAATGCTAACAAATATAATAAACTAAATTCAACTCTTAGCCTTTATAGACTCTGTGAGTTACGATCTTTGAAATGTGATACCAAGTTAAACTGAAGACTTGTAAACGGAGGATAATGTTTCTATCACTATCACCATCACTGTTACCATCACAATCACCACCACTATCACCAAAACTATCACTATCACCATCTCTATCACCATAACAAACATAACGATAATGCTAACAAATATAATAAACTAAATTCAACTCTTAGCCTTTATAGACTCTGTGAGTTACGATCTTTGAAATGTGATACCAAGTTAAACTGAAGACTTGTAAACGGAGGATAATGTTTCTATCACTATCACCATCACTGTTACCATCACAATCACCACCACTATCACCAAAACTATCACTATCACCATCTCTATCACCATCACTAACTATTATCATCACTATCACCATCTCTATCACCATCACTATCACTATCACCATAACCATCACTAACACAATCACTTCACCATCTACTATCACCATTTACTATCCCCATCACTATCACTATCACCATCACTAACTGTTACCATCACTATCACCACCACTATCACCAAAACTATCGCTATCACCATCTCTATCACAACCACTAACTATTATCATCACTATCACCATCTCTATCACCATCACTATCACCATCACTATCATCATAACCATCACTAACACAATCACTTCACCATCTACTATCACCATTTACTATCACCATCACTAACTATTACCATCACTATCACCGACACTTTCACCATCTACTAATATCATTTACTATCACCATAAATGTCACCATCCCTATCACCATTACTATTACTATATAGTAATCAAATTACTATAAATCACCATTACTATCACAGTCTTCTGTATGCCATGTTCCTGCATACATTTGCCTTCGCCTTGTTACGACTCGCGTAGGTTAGATTTGAACCAATGACATCAGCCATCACAGGTACTTTCACCATCTATTGTCAGTACAATGCGTCGATATCAACAAGCCTATAATAAAAAAGAAAAGTACTTATACTAACAGTAGCTTGCATAATATGTGTACCCATCCAACACAAGTCTATCGTGGGGGGGGGAGGGTTGAAGTATTTGGGGCCACTTGCTATGCGGGCCTTGTGCCTGTTTTTACAACGCCAGTGTATATACCAAGGCCGCCCCGTGCATAACACAACCATAGGGTATTTGGTAATTCATTTTACACCAGACTACTAAAGCCTGACTTGTGTATGGGATACACACACACACACACACACACACACACACACACACACACATACATACATAATCCATAGTGCGCTTCTCCTACGTGTACCCAGATCTACTTGTATTTCCAATCATAGATCTTCGCCACTGCATAATCCCCCCACCTTACCCCACCAACCCAAACCTATATCGACACCTATATGTATTTCTCTCCACAGTACATCGCCTCTGTAACTGCATATCCACCCCCCCCTACCCCGCTGAATAATAATTTTTTTTTACGACTTTACTGGGTTAATGCAGGCACAGATGAGGTCATTGAACTCAAGGTCGAGGTCACACAGACCCAGTCCAGAACGTCACGTCCAGACGCGGGATTTTTTTTATTGTTTTGTTTTTAGTCTTCAAGGTCATAACAACATAATGTATTTCACAGAACATGTCTACCCCCATTCTCTCTCTCTCTCTCTCTCTCTCTCTCTCTCTCTCTCTCTCTCTCTCTCTCTCTCTCTCTCTCTCTCTCTCTCTCTCTCTCTCTCTCTCTCGTTTGTCTGACTCTGTAAATGTAACGATCTTTCTTTCCGGAATTAGATTTCAATTGTTACTATTCTCCTTTAAGCATAACATCAAATGAAAAACAATCACCGGAATTCAAAACAAAGCAAAATTTAGAAAAAAAAAAACGGATTTCCCCGTTCATCAGGAAGTTTGCTATTGGCTAAGAGAGGAGCTGTTATACCTTTGTCTTATTGGTTGGTTATATTGACCGGGCGATCACTCGAACATAAAGTCATCATGACACACATCTTATGCTGTTTTATTTATTTGAGATAAGAGATAGGAGGCATCAATCATTACCCTTTATTTATTTGATTTACAATGGTAAATTTTCCCCCCTTTATTCTTTGTGTGTATGTGTGTTTGCTGTCTCAAATGATTTGCGGCAAATATAACAATAGAAATATTGGGGTCATACCGCGTAGGGGGGGGGTATCTGGAGCATGCACGTGCAGAAGGGAAGTATGGCAGATAGAGCAGAAAGGGGATTGGCACAGGGTAAATTGTGCATGAAATGCAGATAAACTAACACACACACACATATGTATCAACACATAAATACACCCCAAGTAGAGATAGCTAAAGAGATAGACGTGTATTGTAAATAAATAGATACTAAGTTATAAGATAAGAATGATAGTTGTGTATTTCGGGAGCTGGGGAGGGGGGGTGGGGAGACACCCAGAAAGTCAGAATAGATAGACAGACAGATGGATAAAAAGACAGATAGACAGATAGATAGATAGAAAGACAGACAGACAGATAGATAAATTAATAGATAGATAGATAGGTAGACAGATAGATAGATAGATAGATAGACAGACAGACAGACAGACAGACAGACAGACAGACAGACAGACAGACAGACAGACGGACGGATAGATAGATAGATAGATAGATAGATAGATAGATAGATAGATAGATAGATAGATAGATAGATAGATAGATAGATAGATAGATAGATAGATAGATAGATAGATAGATAGATAGATAGATAGATAGATAGATAGATAGATTTGACAGATAGATAGATATCGACTTATACGGAAATTAAGTCCACAAAGAGATCTCCAAAAAAAATGCATTCGCGGCGCGTGGAATACTTCCTTTAAGACTGACCTCTGGAGCGGGAAGTGAGGGAGTCGGTGGTGGTGTGGGCGTGTGTAGGCCAGGAACTCACGTGGAAATATTTCGGTCAAAGTTGTGACATCTCATCAGTTGCAGTTTGACACAAGGTCTGCCATTGAACCCCACGTCAGCCAATCAGCATCTCCCATCCATGTCACCTGACTCATCATAACTAATTGGGAATTCTCTCCCCTTCTTTTCTTTTTTTTTTTGTTGCATCTTTCACCTATTATATTGTTAATGTCATTTCATATATTACAATTATTGTCTTTGTTTTGTTTTTTTTTATTTTGTGTTTCTGTTGTTGAAGTAAAATTAACGTTGTCAACCGACATATGGCTTAAAAGGTCAGTGTGGAACTGTTGCTCAAAATCTCTTAAGTGCAGTTTATCTCAACTACTTGGTTGTTGGATCATGTTCTAGTGGGCCCCCCCCTGATTTTCATTGAATATCGGTGCCCCACATCGCCCGTCAGTCAGCCGAGTTATTTTAATGGCAGATTATGGAAATCGGCTGGGGCCATAAAGGATTGGATCCCCTGACAACTGTACAGGCTGCCCCACACCCCACCCCCTTTCCCTTTGCAATGACCATGATCTGGGTGCGAGAACAAATTACTGTAGTGTTATGGTAAGCTTATAGTTTTAATGAACTAATTTTGTTTTTTTTTTATTTTTAAAATCGTTGTGCTGATCTATTATGTACCCAGAGTTGTTCTAATGTCATGTCAAAGTAGCCCCCCCCCCCCGTTTCCCCCATCCCCTCCCACTATCAAAGTGTCCCCCTAGTAGTACGAATTCCTATCGAATTCGATTCTTTCAGGGGCCCCCGACTGATGCTAGTGAATAGGGACCCCCCACACACACACTCTCTATTTACACCCCCTCATACCCCTCCCCTCCTCTCCCCTCACGTGCATCTCCTCTAGAAACCTTACGACCATTCAGCATGTACCAACCATTATATACATACATACATACATACACACACACACACACATATATATATATATATATATATATATATATATAACAACTAAACAGCACACACGCAGCAGCAGCAGCTCGCCTACACACCCATGCCCTAATTTCGACATCATTAAATCAATTAAATCGGTTAATGTTGGGTACAGGATTTGTTTATTTTATTATTATTATTTTTTTTTTAAAAAAAGAGGAATATAAATATGTCTGAACTGAGTATTTTTTATTTCTCCAAATACACGGTATCAACAGATGGTCGGTCACCTCTGTACATCGAGTTTTAGAAAATAAAACATATATTGGAAGTGAACACAAAAAAAAAATAATACACCCCCTCCCCCCACACACACACAAAACAAAAAACGCTGATCTAAGTTAAAAAATTACATCAACTAACTTTGACCTACCGGGGGAATAGATGGGCGTAGGGTGGGGGGGGGGGGGGAAATCAGTGTAACCAATCGATTCAGTGTGAAATAACAACAACAAAAAAAAAAAAACAACAACAACACAACAGTTCAAGCCAGCCACTGATCACGTGATTGTGTCCTTGATTCAAAATACCCGGATTGAAAAAAAAAAAGAATGATTCAAATGACGCGGTCGTCCCCCCTGTAAATAATTCGACTAAATAAATAAATGTTGTTTTATTTTGAATTATTAAACCACTAGATATTAACCCCGTCGTTGCCCGGGAAATCTAGGTGTAATGTGAAACGCCCTTCCTAATCAATTTAATTAATTTAATTAGGTAAATTGGGTGCTGATTTATGCCACCTTCCTAATGTGCAGCAGTTCAAGGAAGGGGAGGGGGGAGAGGTGGGCTCCATAATTTTATTTTACATTAAATATTAAGTACATTATCTCATGTCATGTTGTCGAATGTCAAAATGCAGGGCCCCCAAAACGGCCGAACTCACCCCCCCCCCACCCAGGCCCCCAAATCTATAGATTCGGCACTGGCCGGAACAAACAGGCGGAGAATAAAAAGAAAAGCAGTTCTTATGAGATAGACAAACAAGGCGACCGGCAAGAAAAAAGACCCCACACACACACACCCAACTGTCATAGGGCCCTCTCCGGTACAAGTTGACATGGGGGGGGGGGTTACCATTTTTCCTGACAGATCAGAAAATATTTTGCCACGGAGATTCAAAATTTTCTTGGAAACTGTCTGCCTGATGGAAGGAGGGGGGATTGGGTGGAGGAGGGGGTGGGAGGGGTCATAAAAAAAAGGCTCTGAAAATAAAACCTGGGTACAAAGCCTAACCTCGTTTTGATCACTGAGTTGAGTAAATCAAATATCACATACTTGTATAACAGATGCACGCGCAGGAGGTCAGCAAGGGTGAAAACTCTGACGTTTAATGTAGTCCAACTCGCAGAACTCGATAAGCGTGGAAACAATAGTAAAAAAAAAATTATCGAGTTATCTGATTATCTCATTTACCTGTCGAGATCTTTTTTTATAAAAAAAAAATCATAGTTTTATTTAAAATTTTGGACGTGACAGAATTATTGATTTAACCGATTGATCTAATTTTCCGTTATCGAGCTATTTGATTTCCGATGCATAATACAACTAGCCAGACAATAGAGTAAACTAAATGCGGTCAGGATAAAAAACAAACAAACATGAAATCAGCCAAAAATTAAAAAAAAAAAAAAGAACTTAGCAACGGGAACCAAACTAAGACCAAGAAACATTTGCATGTGATTCTGGGAACATAGTTTGGAAACAATTTCTACAGACCACAATAATAATAGACATTTTTATTGCATTAAATGAAATTTTAAAAAAAGCCTGCTTAGAGTCTTAGTAAACCTACCTATAAAATCAACAATATTGAATAACAAGAGAAATGTTCTGATAAGTTTTTATGGGGTGGGGGTGTCTCTAGACGGAAGTATTGTTAGGGGCTTTAGTACCCGTGTGAGGAGGAGATGGGGAAGGGGGTGTGGAATGGAGGTAATTTAATTTACACAAGAACTGGTCCTGTGAATTTTACGGAAGTACAAACGGACATTGACTCACTGATTAACTTGATTGACCTACATACTACGCGCTTGGTTTTGATTCACACAATATCCAGACACACTCGCCATATGCTCGAACGGTCAGGGTTCGTTGTCTCCCGGTACCCACCCGTCAACCCTCCCCCCCCACCCGCCATGACGCCACTACCCACGCGCCCCCCCCCCCATCCTCCCACACCCCCCAGTGGTCGACAGGTGTTAAGTCACCACCCAACTACTAAAGTTTCCCCTGTTATACGTTCGATCAGCCCTGACTAAGAGTGGAACACACCTGTGAGTGGGTGGGCGTGTATGAGCCGCAGGCAGACTAATTAAATCATTAAGCGACATGGAAATGAGATTGCTGACCAATTGGCAAAATCTGGCAGCAAAGAAATGCAAGAAGATGTCCCTCTAAATGCAGAAGAAATGAAAAGCTGTATAAATGAACAAATCCAACAAAAATGGATGAATAATCACCAAGATCATGACAAAAACGACCCCTATTATAATCTTCCCAGACAAGCCCAAAATATTATCTTCAGACTGAGAACTGGGCACAACAGACTAAGACAACACATGTTCCGAAGGCTAGGCATTGGAAACAGTGAGGACTGCCCATGTGGGATGTCTCCAGAGAATGCAGAATATGTTCTCCAAACATGCCCTTTACATGACACAGCTCGCAACAGGTTCTGGCCACAGATGACCTCCTTCAATCAAAAACTTTATGGGAGCGAGACGGACCTGGATGCCACCGTGCAGTTCATCATAACTATAGGCCTGATCGTTTGAAATCCTCCATAATCATATATCGAGAACAAAGAAGAAGATT
>JAGDYQ010000021.1:4006957-4056957 GCA_021962125.1 Bulinus truncatus
TAACGATTAAATCAATCTGCCTGCGGCTCACACACACGCCCGCCCACTCACAGGTGTGTTCCACTCGAGGTCAGGGCTGATCGAACGTATGACAGGGGAAACTTTAGTATTTGGGTGGTGACTTAACACCCGTCGACCACTGGGGAGTGTGGGAGGATGGGGGGGGGTTTGTAGTGGCGACATGGTGGGGGGGGAGGGTTGACGGGTGGATACCGGGGGGGGGGGACAACGAACCCTGACCGGTCGAGCCTATGGCGAGTGTGCCTGGATATTGTGTGACTCAAAACCAAGCGCGTAGTAATGTAGGTCAATCAAGTTAATCAGTGAGTCAATGTCCGTTTGTACTTCCGTAAAATTCACAGGACCAGTTCTTGTGTAAATTAAACTACCTTCATTCCACACACCCCCTCCCCCCATCTCCTCCTCACACAGGTACTAAAGCCCCTAACAATACTTCCGTCTAGAGACCCCCCCCCCCCATAAAAACATATCGGAACATTTCTCTTGTTATTCAATTTTGTTGATGTTATAG
Organism: Bulinus truncatus; assembly: GCA_021962125.1. Taxonomy (NCBI): domain Eukaryota; kingdom Metazoa; phylum Mollusca; class Gastropoda; family Planorbidae; genus Bulinus; species Bulinus truncatus. The sequence continues at coordinate 4,007,490 of JAGDYQ010000021.1, forward strand.
GTAGGTTTACTAAGACTCTAAGAAGGTTTTTTTTTTTTTAAATTTTCATTTAATGCAATGAAAATGTCTATTATTCTAGAGGTGTGTAGAAATTGTCTCCAAACTCTGTTCCCAGAATCACATGCAAATGTTTGTTTGTCTTAGTTTGGTTCCCATTGCGAAGTTCTTGTTTTTTTTTTATTTTTTGTCTGCTTTTATGGTTTTTTTTTATCCTGACCGCATTTAGTTTACTCTACTGTCTGGCTAGTTGTATTATGCATCGGAAATCAAATAGCTCGATAACGGAAAATTAGATCAATCGGTTAAATCAATAATTCTGTCACGTCCAAAATTTTAAATAAAACTGTGAAAAAATCTCGACAGGTAAATGAGATAATCAGATAACCCGATATTTTTTTTTTTACTATTGTTTCCATGCTTATCGAGTTACGCGAGTTGGACTACATTAAAAGTCAGAGTTTTCGCCCTTGCTGACCTCCTCCTGCGCATGCATCTGTTATAAGTATGTGAGATTTGATTTACTCAACTCGGTGATCAAAACGAGGTCAGGTTTTGTACCCAGGTTTTATTTTCAGAGCCTTTTTTTTAAAATTATTTTTGATCCCCCTCCTCCACCCAATCCCCCTCCTTCCATCAGGCAGTCAGTTTCCAAGAAAATTTTGAATCCCCGTGGCAAAAATATTTTCTGATCTGTCAGGAAACATGGTAGCCCCCCATGTCAACTTGTACCGGTGAGGGCTCTATGACAGTTGGGTGTGTGTGGGGGGGGGTCTTTTTCTTGCCGGTCGGCTTGTTTGTCTGTCTCATAAGAACTGCTTTTGTTTTTTATGCCAGTGCCGCATCTATGGATTTGGGGGCCTGGGTGGGGGAGGGGGGCTTGGCCTCTTTGGGGGGACCCTGTATTTTGACATTCGACACCATGACATGAGATAATGTACTTAATATTTAATGTAAAAAAAATAGTTTTGGGCCCCTCTTTTGAGCTGGGGATGGTAGGGGAGGGGCTTTCGAATTAGGACACCACCCCCCCCCCCTCTTCCTCCCACCCTAGGCACGCCTCTGAAACCTAACGGGTGAATAATTCAAAATAAAACAACATTTATTTATTTAGTCGAATTATTTACAGGGGGGACGAACGCGTCATTTGAATCATTCTTCTTTTTTTTTTTTTCAATCCGGGTATTTTGAATCAAGGACACAATCACGTGATCAGTGGCTGGCTTGAACTGTTGTGTTGTTGTTGTTTTTTTTGTTGTTGTTATTTCACACTGAATCGATTGGTTACACTGATCCTCCCACACCCCCACCCCTAACCCCTTCTCCGTCCATCTATTCCCCCTGGTAGGTCAAAGTTAGTTGATGTAATTTTTTAACTTAGATCAGCGTTTTTTGTTTTGTGTGTGTGCGTGTGTGCGCGGGGGGAGGGGAGGGGGTGTATTATTTATTTTGTGTTCACTTCTAATATATATTTTATTTTCTAAAACTCGATGTACAGAGGTGACCGACCATCTGTTGATACCGTGTATTTGGAGAAATAAAAAAATAATACTCAGTTCAGACATTTTTATATTCCTCTTTTTTAAAATAATAATAATGATAATAATAAAATAAATAAATCCTGTACCCAACATTAACCGATTTATTTGATTTAATGATGTCGAAATTAGGTCATGGGTGTGTAGGTGAGCTGCTGCTACTCCATGTCTGCTGTTTGGTTGTTATATATATATATATGTGTGTGTGTGTGTGTATATATATATATATATATATTGGTTGGTACATGCTTAATGGTCGTTAGGTTTCTAGAGGTGATGCACGTGAGGGGAGAGGAGGGAGGGGTCAGAGAGGGTGTAAACAGAGTGTGTGTGTGGGGGGTCCCTATTCAATAGCATCAGTCGGGGGCCCCTGAAAGAATCGAATTCGATAGGAATTCGTACTACTAGGGGGACACTTTGATAGCGGGAGGGGATGGGGGAAACGGGGAGGGGGGGCGGGCTACTTCGACATGACATTAGAACAACTCTGGGTACATAATAGATCAGCACACGGACTTTTAAAAAAAAATATTATTAGTTCATTAAAACTATAAGCTTACCATAACACTGCAGTAATTTGTTCTCATCCAGATCGTGCTCATTGCAAAGTGAAAACGGGTGGGGGGGCAGGGTGAGCAGCCTGTACAGTTGTCAGGGGACCCAAGCCTTTATGCCCCCCCCAGCCGATTTCCATAATCTGCACTTAAAATAACTCGGCTGACTGAGGGGCGGGGGGTGGGGGGCACCGGTATTCAATGAAAATCAGGGAGGGGGGGGCCCACTAGAACATGATCCAACAACCAAGTAGTTGAGATAAACTGCACTTAAGAGACTTTGTGACACAGTTCCACGCTGACCATTTAAGCCCTATGTTGGTTGACAACGTTAATTTTACTTCAACAACAGAAAGACCAAAAAAAAAAAAGCAAAAACAAAGATAACAATTGCAATATATGAAATAACATTAAACAATATAATAGGTAAAAGATGCAACAAAAAAAAAGGAAGGGGAGAGAATTCCCAATTAGTTCTGATGAGTCAGGTGACATGGATGGGAGATGCTGATTGGCTGACGTGAGGGGGTCAATGGCAGGCCTTGTGTCAAACTGCCACTGATGAGATGTCACAACTTTGACCGAAATATTTCCACGTGAGTTCCTGGCCTACACACGCCCACGCCACCCCCTCACTTCCCGCTCCAGAGGTCAGACTTAAAGGAAGTATTCCGCGCGCCGCGAATACATTTTTTGGAGATCTCTTTGTGGACTTAATTTCCGTACAAGTCGAAATCTATCTATCCGTCAAATCTATCTATCTATCTATCTATATATCTATCTATCTATCTATCTATTTATCCATCTGTCTGTCTATCTGTCTATTCTGACTTTCTGAGTGTCTCCCCCCCCCCCCCCGAGCTCCCGAAATACACAACTATCAATCTTACCTTATAACTTAGTATCTATTTATTTACAATACACGTCTATCTCGTTAGCTATCTCTACTTGTGGTGTATTCATGTGTTGATACATATATGTGTGTGTGTGTGTATCTGTGTGTGTATTAGTTTATCTGCATTTCATGCACAATTTACCCTGTGCCAATCCCCTTTCTGCTCTATCTGCCGTACTTCCCTTCTGCACGTGCATGCTCCAGATACCCCCCCCCCCTACGCTGTATGACCCCAATATTTCTATTGTTATATTTGCCGCAAATCATTTGAGACAGCAAACACACATACACACAAAGAATAAAGGGGGAAAAAATTTACCATTGTAAATCAAATAAATAAAACAGCATAAGATGTGTGTCATGATGACTTTATATTCGAGTGATCGCCCGGTCAATATAACCAACCAATAAGACAAAGGTATAACAGCTCCTCTCTTAGCCAATAGCAATCATCCTGATGAACGGGGAAATCCGTTTTTTTTTTCTTCTAAATTTTGCTTTGTTTTGAATTCCGGTGATTGTTTTTCATTTGATGTTATGCTTGAAGGAGAATAGTAACAGTTGAAATCTAATTCCGGAAAGAAAGATCGTTACATTTACAGAGTCAGACAAACGAGAGAGAGAGAGAGAGAGAGAGTGAGAGAGAGAGAGAGAGAGAGAGGGGGGGGGAGAGAGAGAGAGAATGGGGGTAGACATGTTCTGTGAAATACATTATGTTGTTATGACCTTGAAGACTAAAAACAAAACAATACAAAAAAATGTTCTATCCCGCGTCTGGACGTGACGTTCTGGACTGGGTCTGTGTGACCTCGACCTTGAGTTCAATGACCTCATTTGTGTCTGCATTAACCCAGTAAAGTCGTAAAAAAAAATATTATTTAGCGGGATAGGGGGGTGGATATGCAGTTACAGAGGCGACGTACTGTGGAGAGACATATAGGTGTCGATATAGGTTGGGTTCGGGGGGTGGGGGGTTGGGGGAGGGATTGTGCAGTAGCGGAGATCTATGATTGGAAATTCAAGTAGATCTGGGAACACGCAGGAGAAGCGCACTATGGGTTATGTATGTATGTGTGTGTGTGTATGTATGTGTGAATGTGTGTGTGTGCATCCCATACACAAGTCAGGCTTTAGTAGTCTGGTGTAAAATGAATTACCAAATACCCTATGGTTGTGTTATGCGCGGGGCAGCCCTGGTATATTCACTGGCGTTGTAAAAATCAGGCACAAGGCCCGCATAGCAAGGGCCCCCCAAAGACTTCAACCCTCACCCCCCCCCCCACGATAGAATTGTGTTGGATGAGTACACGTATTATGCAAGCTACTGTTAGTATAAGTACTTTTTTTTAATACATGTATAGGCTTGATATCGACGCAATGTATTGACAATAGATGGTGAAAGAACCTGTGATGGCTGATGTCATTGGTTCAAATCCAACCTACGCGAGTCGTAGCAAGGCGACGGGAAATGTATGCAGGAACATCGCATAATCAGAAGACTGTGATAGTAATGGTGATGTATAGTAATTTGATTTCTATATAGTAATAGTAATGGTGATAGTGATGGTGACATTTATGGTGATAGTGAATGGTATTAGTAGATGGTGAAAGTGTCGGTGATAGTGATGGTAATAGTTAGTGATGGTGATAGTGATGGTGATAGGATGTTTAAAGGGATGGTGATAGTGATGGTGATAGTAAATGGTGATAGTAGATGGTGAAGTGATTGTGTTAGTGATGGTTATGGTGATAGTGATAGTGATGGTGATAGTGATGGTGATAAAGATGGTGATAGTGATGATAATAGTTAGTGATGGTGATAGAGATGGAGATAGTGATAGTTTTGGTGATAGTGGTGGTGATAGTGATGGTAACAGTGATGGTGATAGTGATGGAAACATTATCCTCGGTCTACAAGTCTTCAGTTTAACTTGGTCTCACATTTCAAAGATCGTAATTCACAGAGTCTATAAAGGCTAAGAGTTGAATGTAGTTTATTATATTTGTTAGTATTATTGTTATGTTTGATATTGGCGAAAACTCTATTACCTATCATAAATCACATAATGTGGTTATTAGTCCATTGTAAAGATGTGTTGTATGTCTTTCTCTCTACATCCTCGCTTCAGCCATGTTTTTCGTGGTTCCCTTCTTTCATCCCCACCATAAACGGAAGTGCAAGATTGAACTTTGACCTGGACCTGAAAAATTCCACTGGATCTTGAAATTTAGCGTCCGCGTCCGTCCGCGGATTTCTATCCATGATCCGCGTCCGCAGAATCTTACAACATTTGTCCGCAGTCAGTCCGCGCGTCCGCATTGCTGAAATTTAGCTGTTTTTTTTATGGTAACGCTAAAGAAGATCCGCGTCAGTCCGCGAGTCCGCAACTTAACCATACGAAGCGTCCGCTGTCAGTCCACGGATTCGGAAAAGTCTGCGGATCTGCGTCCGCAAGCGGACGCGTCCGCTGTCCGCTCATCTCTGCTGGAGACCCTAAATCCGCAACCATTGGGCTGACAGTCGAGAGCCTTATTGCACAACCATCTTGTGGTGTGTGTGTGTGTGAAGTCCCTGTAAGGAAGAGATGAAATCACTTAGATCCCATAAACTAATCATGGGATTGGTTTAATTGTGCCTTTATTCCATCCCCACCATAGCCCATGGTGCAATGGCAATGGAGGCATTACTGGACCTGAAATATCCATCAGTCGTCTGCAAAGATCGAACTAGGGACCCTCAGGTCGACAGACAAGCACTTAACCACATGACCATCCATCCCCGTACCATCATGTGCTGTGTGAAGTCCCGGTAAGGATGAGATGTTTAACTCTTAGATCCTAAACAAACCACCAATGGGACGTTTATATGGTGCCCTTCTTTCATTCTAGGTCAGAAGAAACTCACATCTGGCGTATAGCCTAACTACACCGCTAGTGGCTTCGATGCAGAGATTATGAGAACTCCAGATATTAGAACATGGAACCCGCAGTGGACACCATCACGTATCGCCGTTCTTCAATATTTGTTCATCATACGTTTTCGACTTTCAGAATATTCCCTGGAGACATTGTTAATTTTGCCTTACCTGTTTGTTTGATTCTCTCGTGAGAAATGTGAGTGCTATAAGACAATGAACATTGCTCACAATGTACCGAAGTCCTTGTCATTTTTATGTGAAATTTTACACCACTTATATCTGTTTCACGCAGATCAAACACGTAGCCCTCAGTGGCGTAATTTTAGGGGAAGTCAGTGAGCATCTACCCCGATGTCTCTTTTTTTTCTCACCAGCAAGAGGGTGTCATCTTTAAAACTTGAATTCTCTTAGTCACTGGAATGGGGTGAGATAACAAGAATTAAGTCCTTGGTCACCACAAACGCAAAGTTTTGCTACTGGTGTCACTCTAGCTGCTAAGAGATAGGAGGCATCAATCATTACCCCTTTGCACTCTTGTCGCTGGAACTAGTGCTTTCACCCCCCCTCTCCCTCCCCCCCCCCCACCGCCCGACGCCCCACTTTCACCCGGACAACATCTCAAGTCAGCAATTTACCAAAAAAATTTTTTTACATCTAATATCAAAGGAACTGTTGTTGTTGTTTTTTTTTACTGACCTGGAAGTAAAAAAAATATGTATGACCTATTTTAACTTTCTCGTAGATAGTAGTATTGTTAGAGAAAAATGTTAAGACACAGGGATGTTTTTTCACGGTTATTGCTGAAAACAGCGCCACCTGTCGCTTACCATACGCCAGATAATTTTATTTGCGAGGCTTTTTTCCCAACAACCTCATACCAAATGATTCTATCCCCCCCCACCTCCCAGCCAACACACACACACTTACACACACACACTTACACACACACACTTACACACACACACACACACACTTACAGAAAAGAGTCCAGGAGTCCCTCTGCGGGGAATCCCCGAATGAATGCAGTGCAAAAGGGGGGAAAATCTCCAAGACAAATGTAATTCAGTTAGCGAACCCCCTAATAAAATATAACTGGAACATAAATTCCCCGCAGCCCAGTTTGCTATGACAATAATTTCTAGGAATTTAGGACAATGAGGGGAAATTTCCTTGTAGTTTCTCGTCGTCGTGCATCTTCTTCTTCTTGTTGTTGTTGAGTGCGTGTGTGTTGTTGTGTTGTTGTCTATATGGAAAGAGTAAAAAATGTGTTGGAATAATCATTGGCTAAATCGCAGTGAAATATTAAGGCTATTATTCACTGTAAATAGTATTAGTAAGAATGCCACAGCCATATTGTAGATGTTACGGTTGATGTTTTACCAGATAATAAGGCTGGTTTTTAAAAAATCTGTCCAGGCTCGGCCGAGTTATGAATGTCGTAGCACCATAGGTCCTGTTGCATCAAACAGTCGAAAAGGGTCCCCCCCGCCCCTAAGCTAGTGAGTAATTACGGTACATCCGTGCTAGAAATCTCATTTTTTGAACTTGTTTGAGCCCCCCCCCCCTCCCTTTAGGATCGTGGGCGTATGGTAATAAAATGGGTCCGTGTCCAAATCCATCATAACGCACGGACGACCAAAAAGGGGGGGGGGGAGGCGGCTTAACTTGTAGCCCGAAGTGCAGGACTGCTTTCAACTCATACGTACACCCATTAATTACTGAAGTCATTATATTATAATATCCATATTGTTGTACCTGCGGTTGTGGGGAGGCGGGTCGAGCGGGGGGGGGGGGCGGGGGTGAAGGGGGGGAAGCTAACATGGTTGGTTTTGGTTTGTTTTTTTTTTTAGAGCATTTTCGAAAAAAAATGCTCTATTGTCCCCGTTTTGTCTGTCTGTCTGTCTGTCTGTCTGTCATCACCCTAGATCTCAATAACCATAAGTCCTAGACTCATGATGTATATATCATTTTGTAGGTCTTGGCCTGCCAAGAAATAGCTTTTTTCCATTTCGCGATCTGACCTCTCAGGGCCGTAAAAGGGGCCTTATAAAGTACCGTTTTTTACTATATAAGCTATATTAATAATGGACCGTCCTATATCTCAGCAACCATAAGTCCTAGACCCATGATGTATATATCATTTTGTAGGTCTTGGCCTGCCAAGAAATAGCTTTTTTCCATTTCGCGATCTGACCTCTCAGGGCCGTAAAAGGGGCCTTATAAAGTACCGTTTTTTACTATATAAGCTATATTAATAATGGACCGCCCTATATCTCAGCAACCATAAGTCCTAGACCCATGATGTATATATCATTTTGTAGGTCTTGGCCTTCCAAGAAATGACTTTTTTCCATTTCGCGATCTGACCTCTCAGGGCCGTAAAAGGGGCATTATAAAGTACCGTTTTTTACAATATAAGCTATATTAATAATGGACCGCCCTATATCTCAGCAACCATAAGTCCTAGACCCATGATGTATATATCATTGTGTAGGTCTTGGCCTTCCAAGTGTACATCAAAAGTCCATTTGGCGATTTGACCTCTCAGGGCCAAAATATAAGAGATTGTTATGTACCGTTTTGCTTATATTTTAAATATAAATAATAAAAGCTAATCAAAGGGGCGTAATCATTATTTATTTTTGTAACAGTTATTCAACATGACTTACTTGTCCTTTTAATATCTTTTTTCAGATATATGCATTACACAATTGAATTTATAAACATTTCCAAAATTTACAAATATTTACTGAAAGATAACAAACGTACTGAAAATGCGCTAACACGTCCTGTGTCCAGAATGGAACAGGCTTAATTGCTTGTTTTTGGTTTGCATCCTGCCACTGTGTCGGTTCTGCCCCCATGTATAGGAAGCCCATGCTTGACTGGTCATCGTATGGTCTCCCCCCCCCCCATTACAGACTAGTTTACATGGGCCCTTGTAGCCTCTTAGACGTCTCTGAATATAACTTATAATAATAATTATTATTCCAATATAGAGTAAGTACGCCGGAGTATATAGGTCACTGACGCCCTTACTCCCGAACTTGTTGAAAAACAACAACAACAGTCTGTGAGGTCAGTGTAACGATGACCGACACGAGGTTAGTTTTTTTTTTCTTCTTCTTCTTCAAATTAAGGCCGTTTAAGGTCAACGCTCTGACCTTCATTCACTACACCTCCCTCCCTCCTCCACCCCCTCCCCCTTCCCAATTAATTCTATGCGATTGGGTGGGGAGGGGGTGGGGGGTGAAGGGGGAGGGGGGGTCGAGTGGGCAAAAGTCTGAGGAAGGTTAGCGTGACGAAGTCGACACCTAAAGAAGGGGGGCGGTTACTCTGTAGCTATTGTGTCCGGGAGTTATTCGAGTCAAATTTTTTTCTTCCCCTTCCAACTTTTTTTTTTGTACGATGAATATAAAAAATAATGATCCACTGTGTTGGTTCTTTTGTCCGTTTAAAAAAATAAAAAAAAAATTAACGTAACCCACTTTCTCAATAAATGAAAAAAAAACAACAACAATGGATGGATCTGTATGGAGGGGGAGGGGAGGGGCTGAGGGGGGTGCGTATTACAATGGTCAAGGTTAAAGGTCCTAGGTAAGGACAAGAAAGACGAATTATTTACAACCTTTCTCCCTAAAAAAAATATTTACGCGCGAAAAGAAAAAAAAAAATTAAACTTAAAAATATCAAATTAACTTTAAGCGCAGAATGATAATTATCAACATCTTTGTTGCATATTGTCACACAATCAACATTATGGTAACTTTATTTAGTGTGGCTTTAGATACAATTAAGATATCAAGATTTTTATCTCAAAGGTTTAAAAAAAACAAATAAATTGAAATGTTACAGTAAGTACCACGTAACAAGTCCTTTTAAAGATTATATGACTAAATACCTTGTTCCATGTAAAGATGATATGACGACTACATGCTTTGATCCATGTAAAGATGGTATGACTAAATGCTTTGTTCCATGTAAAGATGATTTAACTAAATGCTTTGTTGCATGTAAAGATGATATGATTAAATGCTTTGTTCCATGTAAAGATGATTTAACTAAATGCTTTGTTCCATGTAAAGATGATATGATTAAATGCTTTGTTCCATGTAAAGATGATATGACTAAATGCTTTGTTCCATGTAAAGATGATATGATTAAATGCTTTGTTCCATGTAAAGATGATATGACTAAATGCTTTGTTCCATGTAAAGATGATATGACTAAATGCTTTGTTCCATATAAAGATGATATGACTAAATGCTTTGTTCCATTTAAAGATGATATGATTAAATGCTTTGTTCCATGTAAAGATGATATGACGACTAAATGCTTTGTTCCATGTAAAGATGATTTAACTAAATGCTTTGTTGCATGTAAAGATGATATGATTAAATGCTTTGTTCCATGTAAAGATGATATGATTAAATGCTTTGTTCCATGTAAAGATGATATGACTATATACTTTTATTGTTTATTGATTTTATAACCACTATCAAGACTGTTATGTGGCACTATCTCCAAGTTATTAAGTTGAGATAACTTAGATAATAATCGATCCAAGTATTGTACTACAAGGTGGCACAAAAGTAGGTTTACAGTTATTAAACTATCTTCGTATGGTTGAAGTTACTTTCTTAGTAATACCAATACAAATCATTCCTCAGAGTGTAAATGTAACTGAGAGATTAAATTGTTTATGTTTATGTTAACAGGTATAACAAATTTCCCCGCTGTTCTAGGGTCAAATTCTCAAATAAAGATTTAACATGATAACTGTAAACCTCCTTTTGGGCCCCAGAATATGTTCCCCACTGCGAGTGACGTTCTTTCAGATATGAGGAGAGCTATAAAATAAAGTTTGGCGATCGTTGAGTGAGATCGATAGTACAAAACAATCAATTACGACAATAAGTCAAACAACTGTTATTGCTGACCGGTCCAGTTTGCTATATATCTGAATGACCTCAATATGTTTGGTGACTTTATTTCTTTTCCCCTATCACTCATCATACCCACTGTTTAGAAATAGAATTTAAAAAAACAGCCAAGAGGACAATCAAAATGACCCTCTAAATTTATCTCCAACTCCATAGAGTAGGTGCTAGCTGCCCACACGGTGTTGGACTTATAAAATAGACTTGTATACAATATGTTACATGATTAGAAAGTATTAGACTCTATACAAAGCACTACATGATTAGAAAGTGTTAGACTTCTATACAAAACACTACATGATTAGAAAGTGTTAGACTTCTATACAAAGCACTACATGATTAGAAAGTGTTAGACTTCTATACAAAGCACTACATGATTAGAAAGTGTTAGACTTCTATACAAAGCACTACATGATTAGAAAGTGTTAGACTTCTATACAAAGCACTACATGATTAGAAAGTGTTAGACTCTATACAAATCACTACATGATTAGATAGTGTTAGACTTCTATACAAAGCACTACATGATTAGACTTCTATACAAAGCATTACATGATTACATTCGCAAACACCCTACTTCATTGTTGCTCCGTTTTTTGTTGTCATTCATTAATTATCAACAGTCTGTCGCATTTGTACGTGATAATGATTGGTTAGGGCTGTATGCCTCGCGGGATGGGGGAGGTGGGGGGGGGGTTGGTTGGTTATGAGAAGGGGCAGGGTGGGTGGGAAGTTCCAACCACCTGAGTGTAATGTAGGTCAGGCTGTCCAAACTGCTCATCTTCAATCGCCTCCCTAATACACAATTCAACTTTTTATTTTTTTTTTACAGCCATTTTAAAATAAATAAATAAATAAAGCCGCCATCAATTCACCAAGCTCTCTCATTGTTTAGTCCAGCGGTTCCCAACATTTTCAAATCACGCCCCCCGCCCCCCTTTTTTTGTAATAAACAACTAATGATGTCTAAGATTAAGATCGTTTTGTATTGCTGTATATCTGTTTCGTACATTGACAGTGTTTAAATAGTTTAGCTTGTTTTCTCTCTCTCTCTCTCTCTCTCTCTCTCCCTCCCTCCCCCCCCCCTCCTCCGAATGGCCAAGCGTTTAGTTCTCAGTTGAAGCTCAGTGTTTTTTTTTAGAGACACTGGTTTAGTTTTGTAATCTGTCGCCGAGCCTGGGTTCCGGTTGAGACAAGATCTGTAGCTGGGGTGTTGCCAGTCTAGCTGTTTTACTGAATCAAGCCGCGCTAGACACGAGAAGGTAAAAAAAAAATAATTAAAAGTTGTGTTTTCAATTTTTTTTTATTGTTGTTGACAGTGGGGAGGGAGGGGTGGGGGCTAGGGGGTGGGGCATCTTCTTAGCCTATCCATACAAAAGGTTCAGAATATATGCAGATGAATCAGTCATGATTATTAATAAATAGAGCAATATATATTACAGTTTAAAAACAAGTATTAACAAGTTAATCTTGAGTTAAAAGGTCAATTAGGATATTCCCTAAGAGATAGATAGGTGATTGGGATCTAAGAGATAGATAGGTGATTGGGATCTAAGATATAGATAGGTGATTGGGATCTAAGATATAGATAGGTGATTGGGATCTAAGATATAGATATGTGATTGGGATCTAAGAGATAGATAGGTGATTGGGAAGTAAGATATAGATAGGTGATTGGGATCTAAGATATAGATAGGTGATGGGGATCTAAGATATAGATAGGTGATTGGGATCTAAGAGATACATAGGTGATTGGGATCTAAGAGATACATAGGTGACTAAGTTGTCCGGGACTTGAACCCGATGCCTACATCATGTAGATATGGTTCGCGAACACAGCGCCACCAGGTCACATACGAATCGTCTTAACCGATCCGATACAGTCCAATTATTTTACATTAAGTAACATACCAATATCTCTCTTTATTTGATGCTATTTGTTAGTTTTTAACAATTTTTTTTTTAGTTTAGTCACTAAACACAGTAGTGAATTACAAATTATTAATTTATCACCCTTGGTTTACATACATAATTTCTTTTTTTTTTCCTTCTAAAGTTGGCATCACGGGACATATTTATTTTTTTTATTATTATTTAAATTTGTGTACAGGAGGCATGTCACCTCGAGGTAAATGACCCCTGAACTGAGAAACGGATTCAGTGTTCTACTTTCTAGGATGATCAGGAAAACATATGCCTCCCCCTTCCCCCCCCCCCTTTATAATAATAACCTTCTCCTTCCTCCCCTAACCCCCCACCCTCACATCATCCCACATCCTCATCTGTCGTTTTGAAAATGGACATAAAAACAAAACAAAAATACAATTTCAAAAGATAGTATTGACAGAAATAGAATTGTGACCATAGAAGGAAAAAAAAAATAAAAAAAATAAAACAACCATCTGTCGAAGGCCGCTTTAGCAGACGTGTTTCACTCAGCAGACGTATTTCAGCCAGCAGACGTGTGTTTCACTGATGCTGTCAGGAGACTGGCTGACGTAATGATTACTTTGATCAGAGCTGTGTTTTAATCATTAAGTGCCCGAGACTTTTTTTTTAGTAATAGTTGTGTAGCCCCCCCCTCCCCCTTTTGTTACAGACTTAATAGGCATGAATTCCGGGAGGGGCCCTTTTGACAGTGGGGGAGGGGGGGGTCGGGTCGGTCTAGGCAGTAGCCTCGTTCACTCAACCATAAGAAACACTCATGACTGGATTTTTTGTTACTATACATGAAAAGTTTTCTTTTAATCTATTTTTTTGTTCAAATCAATAATCAATATATCATGAGTGTTTGAGATGGATATAGTCAGTTTTGTTTTGTTATGGATAGATGAAGTAGGCGGCCACAATGACCCCCACCCCCACCTGCTTAAGGACCCCCCCCCCCATTCCTGTACAAATTCTTATCCAATCACGCTACTACAGACCTGACAGGCACTTTTCCATCCAATTATCTCATTTGTCTCTTTAGGGCACCCTAAAGTCCTATTAGTTTCAGCATAGTCCCCTCCCCCCTCCTTCCCAAATTTCATGTCTGGGACCCCCGGAATGTCTACATAGTCTCTGGCTAGGGCCCGCTCTCTTAGTCTCTTTCTGGGGCGCCCAGATATCTTTTGAGTCTCTGCCTAGAGCCAGCTAATATTTCTTAGTTTCCGGCCAGGGCCCAGGCACGCCTAGAGAAGGGGTCAGGGGCCCGCATCTGTAAGGGGGGCCCGGCCGCCCCTACCATGTCAATTTTTTCACGACTCATTGTTTATCAAGGTGCCCGCAATTATGTCCTGCCCTGGGGCCCTTGTTGGCTCTCGGCGCCCCTGCCAGGGCCCGCTGTCTTAGTCTCTTTCTAGGGCACCCGAAAATCTTTGAGTCTCTGCCCTAGAGCCAGCTAATATTTCTTAGTTTCTGCCCAGGGCCCACTCTCTTAATCTCTGGCTCTGCCTATAGGCCTATAGATATTGTTTCACTGATACAATGGGGTAATATATCTGTAAACAATCTCAACTAGTTGTAAATACAAGGTGCGGCCAACCATGAGTTCTGTGACGATTATCTTCAATAGTTGGGGGCATTTGAGTGGTAGAGCCAGTGGTGTAGCAATACTATTCTCAATACAGTAATAACATGAAATATGTTCCAAAACACTTTTAACTTTAAGGTGTTTATTTCGAGTCTTTATCTGATGTTACAAATCTCCTGCCGAGCTTACAAATCTAATAATAAAATAATAGCGATTTGGGTTCTGCGTTAAATCGAAAGTAAAGAATTAAAACAACAGTATTCCAGTTTAAAATACAATCATAAAAAAATCGGATCTGCCCGAAACCAAAAATAACCTAGCCTACCGATCAAGCCTAAGGGGATAAAACTCTATGCAAAATTTTTGCAGGGTACATCTAGTAACTGAATAATATTGAAATACTGAATCTAAACTTAAACAAAGACTACGTCTTTAAAACTAATCTCTTTCTAAAGTTCATCTCTATACTCAAATAAAACTCTCTACTCTAAAACTGATGACGAAACACATGTATCCAAGACAATCTAATTCTCTAATCTCATTGAAAGACCAATCAGAACATTCGACCAGTTTATCGAGCATTAGTCTGTTTTGTAGATATCGTTATCGTGTGTTCTTCAAATGAGAGGGATACCGAAATAACAAATGCGCACCAAAAAACAGTGCCGAACCTAGGGATTTGGGGGCCCGGAATGCTTGGCCTCTTTAGGGGCCCTTGCATTTTGACATTCGACACCATGACATGAGATAATGTACTTAATATTTAATATAAAAAAATTTCGGGCCCCCACTCAAGCTGAGGCCGGGGGGGACTTTCGAATTTGACCCCCCCCTTTCCATCCACACTAAGTACGCCTCTGCACCAATATGTGCATTACAAGTTCAACGAGCGCCGCATCCCGGATTTTTTTTTTATTAGTAAAAAGGCATTCTAAATATTTAATTTAAAAAAAAATGTATAAAGATTATAATTAAAAGTTAAAATTAAAAAAGGTGCATAGATAAAACAAAATAAATAAGTAAATTCATGTATAGTTCTTAAGTCTAGGACTATTGAAGAAAATCACAGAAAAGAATTATCCTTTAATTGTAAGTGAGACTACTCCATCGAGGCCGATCAATACATTAATGAGTCACAGAGACTGGGGAGGCAGATTTTAAGGTCACTCTTCGCTTTTCCCACTCCCATACCCCCCCCCACCCCACCCCACTCACGGCCAGCTCCCACGCGAGTTCACAGTGGCGACGAACACAGGTGGTTTCCCCCCTCTCCACGAGTTGGTCACGCGGGCAAACGGAGATGGACACTACTGACCCACTTTCACTGGCTCGAGGAGGAGTGTACTGGATCGATGGATGCCACACACTTTCTGATCGCGTCAACCATCTATTCCAGCTCTTCCGCCTGATACGGCTATCAATCAAGAGTCTCTCTCTCCCCCTCCCCCCACCTCTCTCTTCGGTGAACGTCCGATAGTTGTTTTCCCCAGGTGTGTGATGTCAGTAGTCGTCTGAAGGTTACCTTGAGATCTCACCAGCGGCGGAACTACAACTTTATACTCGGTAGGGTTGATTGATAGGGAAACGGGTTTTTGAATGGACTAAAGAATACCATAGTTTTTACCTAAAAAAAAGTAACGAACACATGCACCCTACACGAACCTAGAAAACTGTATTATACTGTACATGGATGTGTATAAGCTATAAAGGGGGGGGGGGGAATGGGCGTAACTAGCATAAGTGGCGCCGCCCGGGGCAGTCTTTGAAAAAGTCGCCCCATTTCTGGGACTAATTGGAACATCAATGGTGAAAATGCTGCCCTTGACTTGTGGAAAAGTAAGTGTCGCCCGAGTACCCACTACCCCACGCCCTGTTAGTTCTTGCAAACTTTTATCTTATTTAGTAAGTAAGTAAGTAAAGTTCCCTTCTTAGCCCTAACGGGCCATCGGGGCAGATAAAGTGTAGAATTCATCTGTTTCTATAACCTCGGCACATGAAGGGGGTTGTATGGTTAGCATAACGCCCAGCTGCCTTTACTTCCCCCAACTTAAAGTCAGGCACCCATTTAAAAGCTGGGTGGACTTGGGGGACATTCATCAGGACCTGAAGAAAGTCCCAAGGTTCTCACTGAGATTCGAACCCGGGACCATCCGCTCTACACCGCACGACCACCCGTCCCCCTTGTATCTTCCTTAGTGGGTAAAAATATAAATATCTGACGCTCAGTGTCTCACAGTTACGCGCCTGTGCTTCATTAAAAGGACCCATATGATGAGGACATTGTTCTACACCTATATCCGTTCTACAACCCCGCCCCCCACCCCCATATCTTACACCGTAGTCTAGTGTGCAGTAGCCAAGGTGGCACTACGGTGAACATAGGTTAACAGAGGCGTCGAAACAATTAACTTGTGCCATGGAGGTTGGGGCTATAAACAAATGTACAACCCCCCCACCCTCAAATCATCACGACTCGCAAAAAGAAACCTTTCCCTCCCCCTCCCCTTACCTTTCCAACGCCCAGCCATCCCATTACACATCAACACGGACTCGGTGGACGCTGGTCAACACTTCACGAAATCTCTTCATTCGCTGGACATGTATCGATATCCAAGTACTGATAGAAGTGATGAGGGAGGTTGGGGGAGGGGGGGGGCGGTATGGAGATGTCAGGTAAGTATCAACACAGAGATAGGTGAGAGGGAGGGGGGGCGTGACGTACTGTGACTAAACCCCAGTACACAGGCCCCACCTCACCATGGTGCACACATTCAGTGGTGATTATTCACAATGAACCCAAATGACCTCGAAACATTATCACGACAGGTCAAGAAAAAAGTGCATATATGTTATTTTCACATATTATATATATATATATATATATATATATATATATATATATATATATATATGGGGACGGGTGGTCGTGTGGTGTAGAGCGCTCGACTGTCGACCGGAGAGTCCTGGGTTCCATAAGAATCTTGGGATTTTTTAGGTCCTGATGTAAGTCCCCAAGTCCACCCAGCTTTAAATGCGTACCCGACTTTAAGTTGGGGAAGTACAGGCGGCTGGGCGTTGAGCTAACCACACAATCTCATTAAATACTCAGGTTATTGAAACAGATGAATTCTACACTTTATCTGCCCCGATGAGCCCTTAGGGGCTTAAGGAAATTTTACTCTCTCTCTATATATATATACAGAGAGCTAGTGTACCCTAACTGCAATCTTTCCTTAATCCTCTTTTTTGACACAAATGTATCTGGCGGTCCTTTTTTTTGCCTTTCCACTGTATCCTCCCACATTCTTCCCACATTCCTCAACTGGTCTTTCTTTCTTTCTTTTTTAAATATTTATTTCAACATCGGCAGTTCACTTGTATTGAATCTAAAATTATTATACACACACACACAAAATCAAAATACATTAACAATGAAAACAATGTAACCAAATTTACAGTTTTAAATTTCTCTTCAATTTTTTTTTGGGGTCAATCTAAGAGCATCAAGCAGTGTTTTCCGTGAACGTACATTATATATTTAATATATACATCTTTTAACAATGTACACATTTGTAAAAATCTGTTCTGGAACAGATTTTTGTTTTATTTGTTTACTAAACGGAATTGGCTACAGTGGCGTAGCGAGCTCAAATCGCGCCCGGGGCACAGTACCTTTTTAATACCTTTTTAGCGCCCCCCCCATTCGAAAACCATATAATAATATATGTGAAATTAACCATTCGGCGCCCCTTTGAGAGTAGCACCCCTGGCATAATGGTCTTCCTTGACCACCCCCCCCTTCAATACGCCACTGATTGGCTTAGTACATTTTATTGGGTTATATACCAACGATTCATGGTCTCCACGGTTGGTAGGTAGAAATCAGCAGGCACCAATACAATCATTGTCTTGTCTTCACACCATTGTGCTGTTGATTGGCTACACTAACACTCGCCAGGGTCTAAACAGACTGACATATCTAACAAGGTGACCTTTGAACCCAAGATTAGTGACAGATGAAGGTCGGTTGAGGTCACGGACAACATTTTGGGACCTTTAATGACAAACGACAGGAAAAAGTTAACAAAAAAAAAAAAACCAAACACAAATGTAATCAGGAGGGGGGGAGGTGAAAGTTTGTGGCCCCGTGGGAGGGGGGGGGTGAGGGTGGATCCTTAATCGACGAGGCGCCCTGTGCCCATACCATCAAATCAACCCCTCTCCCCCACCCCTTACTTCAGATACTAGTTAAACTAGTTAGACTATGTTTGTATTATTACTTTTTTCCCGAATCATTTCACTCAGCGCTCTGTCTGTCCCTACAGACAATACACTCACCTCGTTGGAGTTATCTATTTTATTCTATTTTTTTTTTTAATTCCAATTCCAGGACTGGCACTGTTTCCGTTATTATCGTCACTGACTGTCTTCATTTCATGACAAGGTCACACATACACACACACACACACACAGACACACACACACACACACAGACACAGTGTACTAGAGATGGGTAAATGACCCCTCAGTCTTGACAAACAAATAATTCTCTCACTGAGTCATACATTGACCTTTAGAACTAATAAAATTACTTGTTGTTTTTTCACACTTCTGTTGTGCGTGTGTGTGTGAGAGAGAGAGAGAGAGAGAACCATTTATTGAAGTAAAACGTGGGTGGAGGTGGAAACCAATTTTTTATTGACCAAACAAAAAGGAGACCAGAATGTATCTTGTAGTATTTAACAGAAAATGTATTACACAATGTGTCATTGTAACAAAAATATATTAGAAAGAGAGGACGAAGTCAATTTTGAGATTCCCCTCTCCTCTATTTCTGCTAGTTGTCTTATTAACAGCAAATGCAAAATTTATGAGCCGGAATGACGCCATTATCTGAACTCTCGGACTCATGTATTTTTGTGCTTAATTTTAAAAGGGGGAAGTAATACAATGGTTATAATTAACTCCCTTGTATTTATTAAAAAAAAGTAATAATTAAAAATGTAAAAGTAAAATTTACCAAGTTTTCTTGTTTTGTTTTATTAGATGAGTAAAAATATAATAAATATACTTAAGAAGGTAGAGGTATATTTATAAGGTATAAGGTATGAGTACGCTAGTAGTAGCATGAATATTTAGCCATCAATTGAATGTAACGCTTTCTACAAATCGCGTGAGAAATTTTAAAAATCCTATTTCTAGGCCATTTCCACTACCATTTGTTGAGCCATGTGTAGCTCAGTGAGTCATGTGTAGCCCAGTTGAGCCACGTATAGGCCATTTGAGCCACGTATAGGCCAGTTGAGCCACGTATAGGCCATTTGAGCCACGTATAGGCCATTTGAGCCACGTATAGGCCATTTGAACCACGTATAGGCCATTTGAGCCACATATAGGCCATTTGAGCCACGTATAGCCTATCAAGCCATATGTAGCTCAGTGAACCATGTGTGGCTCTCCTACATTAATAATCGCAATGATCCAATTCCAAACAATAATAATTCATAGCTGCTGCCATACCTCCCTGCATGTGACTTTGGACACGTGACAGACAGCAAGCACGCCGGCTGTCAAAGAGAGTCAGAAAGAGGTAAATGATCTTTTGCATGAGATGGGCTGAGCAGATAATTGAAAACTAAGCCACGAGGCGTGAGTGTTGCCGGTAGTAACTCTTTGAGAAAAATGTAGTGATAGTTTTATGCTGTTCACAAAGTATAAACGATAATAAATTTATACATTAGTATAAATTGTTAGACTAACAATATATACATTTATATATAAATTAATCTTTTGTATATCTAAATTTTTAGTCATTTTATTATGAATGATTGTGCTAAATATATTCATTATGTAGCATTTTTCGATAAATATGAATACGACAGGCAATACTCACGCCTATATTTAGACGAAACTGCTCAACGCTGTACGTTCACTAACAAATAACACAACTGTAAATAACAAAAAAAAAAGGGCGTGCAGTGTCGTCTTACGGCATGGTCCCGGGAGTGAAGGCACAAGCCGTGGGTGGGGGTGAACCTCAAGCCCAGTTTCTTGTCCAGGGACGCATAGCAGCACCATAGCGTGAAAATTCTACAGCAGGGGGCCAGGCAGTAGCATGGGGGGGGGGGTAAATTAGCAGGGGCCAGGTAATACATTTTACTAAGTAGAACAAATAAGCAGGGAAGGGGGGCAGACAAAACGCAGGGGGAGGCGGTCCCCCTGCCCTCCCCCTCACGCTACGGGCCTGGCGCACAGTGTTGTTAAGAGCGGGTCAATAATTAGTGGGCAGGAGGACGAATAAAAGAAGAGATAGATATGTGGTTGACCGGCACTTAGCCTGTGGACATTAGCTATAAACAGGGCCCGCCGAGAGACTTCCCCGGGCCCCGATGGCAACAAAGACATGTGGGCAACTTTATAAAATATAATAGTTTAAAAAAAAACAACAACAACAACGTTATTTATAACTTACACGTTTATTTGAAAATGGGCCCTTAATAGGCAGACTTGAGTCTCATGGGCCCTTATTGGTCACTCTCTTTAAGCCTGACGATATGCACGTGTGAGTGATTGTTTGTTTGTGTGTGTATGTGTGTGTGTGTGTGTGTATGAACAGGTTAAGTTTTAAAATGTATGTCACAGCTATTTGATAGTTTCTGTGTGAGCGCGTCTTTATTTTTATTTAAAGGGATATTTAGGATCGCACCGTTCAGTTATCAATAAAATGATCAAATTGTTTGTTTTGTCCTTAATGTAAACAATAAACCATATATGACAAAATCTCAAGATCAAGACGGGGGGCGGGGGGGGGGAGGGGCAACTCCCTAACCATCTCTTATCTTTGGGAGAACATTTATATATTTTATTTAATTTTAATAAGCTAATTAAAAAAAAAATCAATATTATATCATTGTGTACCAACATTTATCTCCTCATACCACTTAATGGGGAGTTAACACACACACACACAGACACACACACAAACACACACACACACAAACACACACACAAACACACACACACACACACAAACACACACACACACACAACCCCAGACCTACAAAACTGTATACCCCAGTGGTGTAACCAGTATCAGGGGCACTTTACTTTTCCACCAGCGCATGGGCACGCCAATAGGGTGGAACACAACGGGGAGGGAGGGAGGGAGCGGGGGGGAGTGGGGGGTGGGTGGGAAGCCAATTCATCATAGGAAGTCAATAAATCCAAACGTAATCAAAAGAATTAAACGAAATTTCAGACCTATTTTTCCACTTGGGGGGAGGGGGGGGGGAGAGCGGGGGCGGACGTTATGACTTTGTATGACGTACATTGCGACCTTGTAATGCCAGGTAGATTATTCTCTCTCTCTCTCTCCACCCCTCCCCCCTCCCGTCTCCTTCTAAAGTCCGGATTATTAAAAGTCAGTCATGCGGAGCGGATACTGATCTGTCTCAGACTTCTGCAATATATATATTCCCTTTTTTTGTAATATTTCAGGTATTTCACTAGACGACCATGACACGAAGACCTTTGTGGAGAAAGTGGGGTGGGGGAGGGGAGGGGCGATCGTGTTTTGTTTTATTGCATAGAAAAAAATTTAAAGAGGAAAGAAAAAAAAAATGAAATAAAATACAAAACTTATTTTCTCGACGACCTTAACCAGCGGAGCGTAAACAAACAACAACAATAATAAACAAAATGTGTAACGCGTCGGTGTCGAAATCTGTCTGTGGGTCATAACGTACACACACACACACACACACACACACAGATATATATATATATATATATATATATATATATATATATATATATATATATATATATATATATATAGAGAGAGAGAGAGAGAGAGAGAGATAGTGTAGCCAAAACTTTGCAAAATAAAAAGTAGCACAAAAACTATTTTTAAAAAATAGCACAAATAAGCACACCCATTTTTGTTTTTGGCTTCTAAATGTTTATAAATAAACTATAGCGTTTGCACTACTTAAGTAATTGTGTGTGTAAATATATATATATATATATATATATATATATATATATATATGTGTGTGTGTGTGTGTGTGTGTGTGTGTGTGTGTGTGAAGCACATAGTCTAAAAAAAAAAGTAGCGATTTTGCTAGAAAAAAAAACAACGATATACAGCCAACGTTGCCACACCTATTGTTGACAGATCACGTGGAACGGCGGATACACTATGTGGGGATATTTCCAATGTTGGGAAATTAAAAAAAAAAAGAATCCTACCAGCGTATACCCTCCCCCCCCCTCCCCCAAATCACAGGACGAAATGTTGGAGTTTTTCCATTCATTAATTGGTTGTTTCAATTTGGCGTGGCTTCTTTAGTTTTTCCCCAGCACAATTTTTCAAATTTTCACTAAACCTATCACGTACTTTTACAAGTTTTTTTTTTTCAAATCGCACAGCAGTATGTTTATGTGTGTGTGTATGTGTGTGTATATATGTGTGTGTATGTGTGTGTATGTGTGTGTGTATGGGTCACTCCCTTCTGCTGGTATTTTTTCTTGATGTGTCTCGTTCAACATTCGCGGTGCGGGCGAACTCATGAAACTAAAATTAGCCCTGCACGTACTTCACCGAAGAACAACTCCCCACCGCCCCCCCCCCAGAAAAAAAATTTGAAAGTGAAATTATTGGACAGGTTGGACAAGTGCAATATAATGGACGTAGTTGATGTTTTTATTTGCATAAAGTGCAGCCTATATTAAAAGGTAATCATAAACATGCTCATACACACACACACTCATACGTATGCACGCACAATTATACGTATAGTTGATGGGGTTAAAACTGGGAGGACTCGATACACAAAAAAAAATATATTATTTTTCTATCCCCGCGGGCCTCCCTCCCTTTAGATAAAATAGATAGATTAGATAGATAGATAGATTAGACAGATAGATAGACTAGATAGATTAGATAGATTAGATAGATTAGATAGATAGATTAGATAGATAGATTAGATAGATAGATTAGATAGATAGATTAGATAGATAGATTAGATAGATAGATTAGATAGATTAGATAGATAGATTAGATAGATAGATTAGATAGATAGATTAGATAGATAGATTAGATAGATAGATAGATAGAATAGAATAGATAGAATAGATAGAATAGATAGAATAGATAGAATAGATAGAATAGATAGAATAAATAGAATAGATAGAATAGATAGAATAGATAGATAGATAGATAGATAGATAGATAGATAGATAGATAGATAGATAGATAGATAGATAGATAGATAGATAGATAGATAGATAGATAGATAGATAGATAGATAGATAGATAGATGTTTCAATCTTTACTCATTAAAGATTTACAAATAATAATAATCACATACACATTTCAAGTATATTTTGCGTGTGAACTTACATTTTTTGGTGAAGCGTAATTCTGATGGGGACAGTGCTAATCTAGATAACAACGTGTCTGTAATAAATAAGTCAATGTGATGTCTAAAGATAGATTGTCTTCCTTCTAAGACGAATTTCGTTCCTGGAATACTTTGAATTTCCTTTTTTTTTCCATGTTGACATTACGTTGCTTGGTATTCCCATTGACGTGGGACAAGACACAGTTGTTAAGTTCATTGCAAAATATCCTAAACCAGAGAAAATGGTTACCTTTATCGTGGGGGGGGGGGGGGGTTGGGGGGGGGGTAAAGTAGGGGGCATTGTAAAGGTATATTAAGGGGCCCCGCGTTTTCAAATATATTAGCCCTTAATAATCTTTATAGTGTGTGGGGGAGTCTCAAGGGAACTAATAGCGTTCCGTCATTTGAGTCAAATGTCACTAACAGATTTCTCTTCTTTATGGCTAGGAATACAAAAGTCTCGACGGAGGGAAGCGTGTGGGGGGGGGGGGCGGGGTGAGGGGTGAGGTGGGGGGGAGTCTATATATTTATTTGATGCAATAAAGGATTGATTATGTGGATGATCAATATTATAATAAGTAATGACATCTGACCTCTTGGCAAGCCTTCAATAAGATGACCTTGTTTGTTACTGCTGCCAGGCCAGACGTGTGTGTGTGTGTGTGTGTTCCCTGTGGTAGTATCAAAGGTTCTCAAGTCCCTGTGTGCGTCATCGGAATGTCTTTTGCATGATTACGCACGTAGACAGACATACACACACACGCGCACAAAGATTTATCAGACCGTGAACGCATCGATCAAAAATAACCGCCAACCTGAAAACAGACACACCTATCATGGCTGCCCCCCCTCCCCGCAAGTGTGTATGCGTGTGTGTGTGTGTGTGTGTGTGTGTGTGTGTGGGGCGTGGGGGGGAGGACGGGGCTCAAGACGAACACTAACGTATGTATGACATGAATTTGTATGTGTCTCCTCCCCTTGGGCTGGGGTAGGGGAGGGGACGGACAAGGAATGCAATAGTCTGCTGTAAAATGACTAAGCGTTTGATGGGGGTGTGCAGGGCCGTTCTTTGGTAACTGGGGGACCCTGGACATAGACTTTTAGAGAGGTCTTTAGGGGTCCCCCAGGAGAACCACAATTCTTATACAGATAGATGGACAGACACATAGATAGATAAATAGATAGATAGATAGATAGATAGATAGATAGATAGATAGATGGACAGACAGATAAATAGATAGAAAGAAAGATAGATAGGTAGATAGATAGATAGATAAATAGATAGATAGATAGATAGATAGATGGACAGACAGATAAATAGATAGAAAGAAAGATAGATAGGTAGATAGATAGATAGATAGATAGATAGATAGATAGATAGATAGATAGATAGATAGATAGATAGATAGATAGATAGATAGATAGATAGATAGATAGATAGATAGATAGATAGATAGATAGATAGATAGATAGATAGATAGATAGATAGATAGATAGATTTCACACATATACGAATGAGTACTTGAAGTGTGGTCACCAGATGGTCGTTTAATTTGCCTATCAATAAGAAAGGCTTCGTGTGTGTGTTTGTGTGTGTATGTGTGTGTGTGTGTGTGAGATCAGTGTGGGCCAACGAATATCAGGCGGTAGCAATTTTTCTAAGCACATGACACAGACATGTAGGCAGGCAGGCGAATGGGCACAAAAATATAGACAGACAGTCAGACGGACGCAAAGCACCAATAAAAAATGACTGCAGTAATTACTAATAGAGCCAGCATTTTATAATGTAATGTTTTTGTTCCCATAACCTCTGAACCAAATAAATGAAAAAAAAACAAATATGTTTAATAAATAAATGTTCACCGCTTTACTCTCTGACCCACACGGCGTATCATTCGGTAAATGTTGAAAAGTGACGTCATGTGTTGGTCACGTGCCTTTGTCGGAGTAAACAAATGACGTAGGCGACAGACATTTAACTAGGGCGAACCTAAAGTCTTGCTGTGACGCACGTGGCAGACAGATATTGGGAGTTGAATGGGGAATATGGTGTTCTCAAATATCTATCTGTTGTTCTCAACACACAAGTAAACATCTAGTGTGGTGGCAGGAAATAACGAAATACCCATTGCTACATGTAGCAGCTATTTATGTCAACTGAAAGGCTAGAAGAACACCATATTTCTGTACAACGTATTTTATCGATATTAAAAACATATGTTGCAATATTTAAAAAAGACCATGTGCACAGGGATATTGGAAACAAAAACGACCCCCCCTCCATATGTATATTATCAAGGAGTTAAATTTACTTTCTTAATGTCTCTTTTATTTTAATGGATATCCAGTTAGACTCTTTATCTCTTCTGAATATTTTTCAATGTCATTTACGTTCGTTCATTGTGTGTGTGGGGTGGGGGGTTGGGGGGGGGCGGGGCGTGGTTCAGGAACATTACAGTGGATATGTCTCCAATTCTCCATTCCTCTCTTTTTTTTTGTTTGGTCGCCAGTGGGGTCAATACGTTTTGACCTTTCGTTGTCATTAGGTGAAAGTTATTCATTATGTCGGATGCAGTGTAGTGTCCACTGTGCAGTGAATTTTGAATGTCCATCTTGCAGATTCGTTTTAGAAAAGCAGATCTTCCCTTACTCATTTCACAACATTAAATCCAGGAAAACTAATACGTAATGGGGTGGGGGGGGGGAGGGGAGGGTGTTCTTACGATAGCTTCTCAAATGAGTGCAAAGTTCAATTAGGGCCCTCGTCACTCATTGAGGCCCCCATCCCAATAACGATTGGGCCCATTCGGCTTGAAGAAATAACAACCTATCTTCTTCTCTCTAGCTATAGTGTTTTACTCGCTCATATGTAGCTATAGTGTTTATCTCACTCACCTCACCTGTAGCTATAGTGTTTATCTTGCTCACCTGTAGCTAAAGTGTTTATCTCACCTCACCTATATTAATAGTGTTTATCTCACTCATCTCACCTGTAGCTATAGAATTTATCTTGCTCACCTGTAGCTATAGTGTTTATCTCGCTTACCTGTAGCTGTAGTGTTTTGCTCGCTCAACTTTCGCACTACTGTTTTTCTCACTCACATGTAGCTATAGTGTTTATCTCACTCACCTGTAGCTGAAGTGTGTTTATCTCATTCTTCTGTACCTATAGTGTTTATCTCGCTCACCTGTAGCAATAGTGTTTATCTCGCTCACCTTTAGCTATAGTGTTTATCTCACTCACCTGATGACGTGGGAATCATCTCAGCAAATCTCAATATTGCAATCAGTTTCATAAGCTGTGATATAAAACAGCCAGGCTTTTTTTTTGTTTTTTTTCCCCTTAAATTCATTAAAGTGTGACCGAAGTAAACCCCCCTCCCCCACCCACACACACACGCACACACAATATGAGAACCATTGAATGATCTCTGCTTGACTGGAGATGTTTACATTTAAGAATGCCGTCAGTTTTCATAAACCCCCTTTGGTCCGACAAATGTAACAAAAACAAGGTCACGGAAGTGAAAAATTGTATTTTGGCCAAGGAGATGATGATTTGTGTGGCAACTACGCAGTTTAAACAGACACGACAAATTTTCGTTAATAAATAATCTCTTTTTTGTTTTGTTTGAAGTACACATACTGCAGACCATTATCGTTACAGTGTTGTTACTGAACTAGATAAACAAATAAATAAACAATTACTACAACAAACAAATAACAAACAAACAAACCCAGTTTGCTACAGGAGTTGTGAATTATTCAGTTCATCCACCCAAAGTACGAAAACTCGTGTATTGATCTTGATTAAAAGTACGAGCGGCCGATGAGAATGGATGAGATATGATAATGAGAGGGGGGGGCGGGGCTGGGCTGTTGAGAGTTGATTGACCCGACACCGTTACCCCAGATGTGGCGCAGGTCTAATGTGGCTCACATCGTTTATATGTCTTTTTAACATATATATGGAGGGGGAGATCATGTGTCGTGGGGGGGGGGGTGGGGGGAGGGAAACGTTTAATGATCAAACAACATTGTTCTTCCACCACGCTCCCCCCCCCTTTTGGGCGAACCAGAGTATATTGGGGGGGGGGGCACATACAGCAACCATTATAAATATAATTCATTAACATGGGGCCCTTTTATAATACCGGGGCCTCAAACTCAAGGCCCCGAGCAATCTAACGCTTTAAGACGTTCCTGTATGAAAGTAAAGTATGTAGGTCAGAGGTAAGAGGGGGGAATGCGGGTACGAAAAAGAGGGTGGGAGTGGAAAAGGTGGGCCAAATTGGGGGGGGGGAGGGGGCGGGGCGGATATTAAACGTGGAACTCAAGAGTCCTAACGAAGAAAGTTTCACTGAGAACAATCTAAGATCACGTGACTTACAGTTTAAAATGGGGGAAAAGGAGGGGGTGGGGGTGTGGAGGTTAAGGGGTAAGGGGGAGGAGGAGGAGGGGGAGGTTTCAAAAGATTACAGGGGTCAGGGGTCAGCTTCATCTTTACAGTGTACTGAAGTTTATTTTTTAAACGTTGTAAGGAATAGCTGGATTAAATAAACAAATAAATAGTATATGTATATGTATGTATGTATATATATATATATATATATATATATAGGCCTATATCTTTATCTATCTATCTATCTATCTATCTATCTATCTATCTATCTATCTATCTATCTATCTATCTATCTATCTATCTATCTATCTATCTATCTCTCTCTCTCTATATATATATATATATATTGTTATTGTAGACTTGAGGCTTGTCTGAAACAGGTCCTATGGCTATTCATTTTTTTCGGGGCCCCCGTTTCGTCCAGTTACTTACCATCAGGGCCGCCGACAGGGGGGGCAGGGGGTCATTGCCAGGGGGCCCGCATCTGTAAGGGGGCATAAAGGGGCCTCGGCAGCCCCGACCTTGTCAATTTTTTCACGACTCATTGTTTATTAAGGGGCCCGCAATGATGTCCTGCCCTGGGGCCCGCGTTGGCTCTCGGTGCCACTGCTTACCATCCTCAGTCCCAGGTCCCTAAGGCTTAGGGTTTTTTTTACACAACACGCCCCTGTGGGGTTACGGATGTAGCCGTTCACTGACCATTTAGGTGCCTGAGAAGATTAAGGTGGGGGAGGGGGCAGCTGTTGACCACTCCGCCATTTAATGACTTTGTTTTTTCAACAACTCTTGATCAGGGCCGTTCTAATGTTGCTTGGGGGGGAGGGGGCCAGACAGACTTTCAGAAATATTTGGTGGTGTGGGCTCAGCTAAATGTTGGGGCCCTTATATAATTCGGCTTTATGTAATGTAGTACTGGAATGGGGTTGGGTGGTGGAATTAGGCCGAGGGGGACGCTAGGCAGCCAGCTCATAAGAACGTATAGACAGATATTAACTTAAAAATTCATTGACGGTCGTGAAATTAAAAAAAAATGAATTATTTCCTATTTCTGAATGAAAAAAAAATAAAAACAATAGTCTAAAATAGTGCCGCCCACGGGCCGCCGACCGGTACCGGTCCGTTAAACGAATGTTACTGGGGGCCGCCCAAGAAGCATTGCATTATTTCCTTTTCATTTATTGCTCTGGTTATTGTGCGACTTTCCATGGAAAAGTAATAACCAACGCCCCTTCCACCCCCCCCCCCCCCCACTTTTTTCAAGGGGGTGGGGTGGGCACGTTGAAATTATCAAACGCTGACCGGTAATTGACGGGGAAAAAAAGGTTGGAGACCACTGGTCTAAAAGCTCTTTTTAAAAAAGATCCAAAGGTGGACAATAATCCTAGTGAGAGTAATATCCAAAAAAAAAGTACAAATCCAAACGAAGCAAACTAAATAAATAAAACGGTTTGAAAAAAAAATCATCAGCTCTGTTTTCC
This sequence comes from Bulinus truncatus, assembly GCA_021962125.1. NCBI lineage: Eukaryota > Metazoa > Mollusca > Gastropoda > Planorbidae > Bulinus > Bulinus truncatus. The sequence continues at coordinate 4,037,133 of JAGDYQ010000021.1, forward strand.
ATGAGTGAAATAAACTGTTTACAATATTGTTTGTTATTCAAGTCATTACAACCTCTGTATCCCTCCCTCTGAAGATCACCCTTGGACTTAATTCATGTCCGCTTGAATGACCCCAGTACAGAAAAGTGACTACACTTTAAAAGTGCTCTTTATTTACACGCTAAAAGCTTTTTTTTTTTTAATTTAAATTTAAACACTATTACCTTCACACACGGCTATCAAAAGTGTTTTTTTACCCAGAGAAAGACTGCTCAATGTCAACTCCTGTTATTTACAAGTCCAACAAAATGATAATTATTCTTTCAGTAAAAACTCGATAATATTCTGATTTGCATTCGTTCATACTTTTTTTTTTAAAAAAGGAAATCGAGACTAGAATTCTCACGGAGTGTTATGAATTAATGCGTGTGTCTCTCTGTGTGTGTGCACTTTAGTTCATTTATTATTAACAAAAAAAAAAAACACTTTGACTTTCTGAGTCTCCTCTAATTTGTCTACTGGCACCCAAACATGGGCCCACGTTATTGTTTATAAGTAAAGTTTCCTTAGCCCTAAAGGGCCATGAGTGGAATATGAAGTGTAGAATTCATCTGTTTCTGTACTTTCAGCAGATACGAGGATTGTGTGGTTAGCGCAACGCCCAGAGGCATTTACATCACCAAAATTAAGTCATGCACTCATTTAAAATCTGGATGGACTTGTGGGACATTCACTAGGTCCTGGAGAATATTGTTTTGTCTTTGTAAATATTTCTTTGTATTTAGAATGGTATTCTATACTATCACATTGTGATCACAGTTGTCATCCATGTCAATAAACAGATTGTGTGCTATTGTCATTTTCATTATGAACTATATATAACACCGAAATGAGAGTTGGTGTTAAAGTCGTCAACTAAGATACTAGGTTTTGTGAATGTATATGTTAGTTGTTTATGTGTTAAATACATATATTTGTATTTAAGTATAACATTAAGATGTAGTAGAATGATAAATATTGATATATGATTGATTTAATTGAAAAGCATAATCTATCTATCTATCTATCTATCTATTTATTTATTTATCCATCTAACTATCTATCTGTCTGTTATATATATATATATATATATATATATATATATATATATATATATATACACACAGAGAGAGAGAGAGAGAGAGAGAGACAGACAGACAGACAGACAGACAGACAGACAGACAGACAGACAGACAGACAGACAGATATATAAATGTACGTATGTTTTGTATTAAAGCTTTGAAATTCAACATCGTTGAACATAAACCATCAACACTTAGCATTCCTCTATGAACCTGTAAATCCACGATGATAATTATTTTTCTTTTCAATTATCTAAATTTTAGATATTAAAACCTTTTCAATTTGAATTGATATTCACTTGATTGATTTCGGTATTACGTATTTTTTTATAACGTCTCGATAATGAACTGAAAAGAAATCAATTTCTGAATGAAAAGTGGTGCGTTTTTTTTTTTGAATAAAATAAAATGAAAGTAAAATGAAAGTAAAATGAAATTAAAATGAAAGTAAAATGAAAGTAAATGAAGTAATGTGTAAATTAATAACTAAAAGAAAATTTTATTAACTGATGAAATGTAAAATAATATGCTGAAATTACAAAACATCACATCTACATAATTTGTAATTATTATATGTTTTCTTTACTCAGCGATTAGTGTTAGATTGGTATTTCATACATACTATAAATTAGGGAGCGACCGATATGCCTTTTAACCGATAGTCCGATACCGATATTTTTTCCCAGCATTTTTGCCGAAACCGATACCGATATTTTGAAAGGGTGTCTTGCAGATGAAGAAGATTAGGAGAACAAAAGATTTGAAAAGACAGACCGGAAGACTGAAGTCAGAAACACAAACCATGCCTGCATAATCTCAGAAATCTGCATGTTTATTGTTTAAAATTAAACTTATAACAAACAATTTGTTGTTTTTACTTTTTACTTGTACACAAACAGAAAAGTAAGATAAAGTTGTAAATAATTAATGTCAAACTAAAAAAGTAAAAATGTATTAATTGTTAGTTGTAACTTCACTAACTTGTGAAAGTTGTGATGAAATAAAAATAATTTTCTTTGTTAATCTTTGTAAGTTTTACTGAATTTACTTGTAGTTAAAAAAAAGTATGAACAATTAAAAACACTTAATTATATCAGTAAATCACTTCACTCAGGTGAACATTTATCTGGAAGTCTGTAAGTAAACTTTTACTATGTAAACCAAAATCAGTTTAGAGTTACTAGATTTATGAAAAAAAAAACAATGTATTGGCAGCCAAAAAACGGGCGGTCCGATAGTTAACCCATAGTGCCAATATCGGTTCGACTATCGGTCGCTCCCTTTCAAAAATCGGCCGATCCGATATTAACCGATAGTGCCAATATCGGTCCGATACCGATAGCGATCCGATTATCGGTCGCTCCCTACTATAAATCACTCATGCGACGGTTTGTAGACCCCCCCCCCCCTCTTTCATCCCCCACCATAGCGGATAGTTCAGTAGTCATGGAGACACTACGGGACACGCACGGTAATTGAGCCCGCAACGACAGATTCGTTCAGATGACAACGACGTTAAAGGAGGTAAACTATGTAAGAAATATCCAAGGCAAGGGAGACTAGTCTACCCCGGGGGTGGGGGGGGGTCGAACCAGTGCGAGGTCCTGGTATATATATTAACTAGTATAAAAATATTTACATAATAAAACATGGTCATAGTACTGTTGTTGTCTTGAACTAGCTGTACCAGGTTTAGTAAATAAATCACATGTGAAGTCCTCGCGTAAAAAAAACAACATATTTTTTTGTAATTATGTATAAAGTGCATTTAGCAGGATTTGTTTTGTTTCAAATAATATTACAGAGTGTAAAATCATGGCGGTAGTTCTGATGTTACGATCATGAACTAGCAATGCCGCGGTTTGCGTGAATATTATTCATACATAGAGTGCAAATATATGCAGGCTTGAGGTCTGTGGGGGGGGGGGGTGGCTAAGGGGGGGTGGGGGAGGGTGCTACCAGCTCATCACCCTCGGAGCCCATTAAGTTCAAGGGAGCCCATCATGCCCGAAGAGCCAACATTCTTTATCATTCATGCCAAAAACTTGTTTCATGTATTTATTATATTATTTATTATATTATTAATTATATTATTAATTATATTATTTATTATATTATTTACTATATTACAATTGATGAACCCCCCCCTCCCCCATCCCCCACCACCTCCTATGATGCAATGGGGGAAGGGGAGGGGAAATTCGTGTGTTGATCATTTCAATTTTTGTTATCTTAATTTTTTTTACCCTACCAGTGGCGTAGTGAGGGGAAGGGACAAGGGGGGGGGGTCAAAGGGGCGCCAAATGGTATATTTTACATAAAATATTATTTGGTTTTTGAATGGAGGAGGGGTAGGGCTAAAAAGGTATTATGCCCCGGGCGCGAGTTAATCACGCTACGCCTCTATACCATACGGTTAGTTATAGCGAGATTTAAACTCTATACCACGTTTACAAATGGGCATTTTTTTTTTTTTGCATTCAATTTGTCGAGAGAGAAAGAACGAGATAAAAAGACAGTGAGACATGAAATCTAATTTTCTAAGTACCGTTCAAACTCTGAAACATTTCATCACAACTTGTTTTTTTCAAGAGAACTAGAAGGAGAAGAAAAAAAAATTATGAAAATGAACAGGTCAAAGAGAAAATAACCCATCTCTGAATCTCTTTCACAGTTGAGACACCTGCGAATGGCTTTCAGATTGAAATTAAAAAAAAAAACCATTTTTTTGTTTTTAAAAACTATTTTGTTCCTACCCTTGCGAAATAAACAACATTCTTTACAGATTTTTCTATTTGTTTTCTTTTTGTTTTCTTTATTTTGTGTCTAAAGCAGCGAAAGTTGGGCAATAAAATGTAAACTTATAAATAAACAAATAAATAACAACTGTAAGTGTGACATGTTTATACTAATTTATACTAATTTAATTATACTAATTTATACTAATTAGACACTCGTTTACTATTAGTTGAAAATAGATTTAGTAAGTGTTGGATATTATTAGCTTTTTATTGCATCAGACTGAATTTGTTATTTATATTCCAGAAAGTAATAAAAATCTGGTATCATTAATCAGGTATCATTCATTTGGTATCATTCATGTGTTATCATTCATCTGATCTGGTATCATTCATCTGGTATCATTCATCTGGTATCATTAATCCATCGTTAAGGTGTTTTTTTATGTGTTTTTTTTTTTTTGTGTTTTTTGAGGGGCTACATTATATTTGGAAATTTTGCCAAATCTCGGAACTTGTTATCTCATCGATAAACTTAATTGAATTTAAAAAAAACAAACAAACAACGAATGCATCATGTCTATCTCGATATCTCACATAAAGTTGTTAATCATAATTCTCTTAAAATAGTACATAAGAAAATATTTTAAAGTCAGTTGCATGAAAATAATAGTAGACATAAATAAATATAAATTTAAAATAAAAAGAAAATTGCCCCATGGCTTTGTTCTTTGTATTTCCTCCCTTGACATTAACCAGCATGTCTGCGCCCAACCCCCTCCTCCCCCTACACCCTACCCCCCTTTTTTTTTACCATTCACACCCCGCCCTGTCCACCTTAAGTGTTGCAGGCTTCATGAAAGACTTCCATCAGTTAATATTATATTAAAAAAATATTATGAATATTACACCTTGGGGGTGGGGGGGGGGAGATAAGGGAGAGGCGGGCCAGTGGGTGGGGATCAAAGGAGATAATGACATTTATGTTGTGTTTTTTTCTCTCTCTCTCATTCTCTGCTTCCTCTGTAGGTGTGTTTGTGTGTGTGTGTGTGTGTGTGTGTGTCCGTGCGTGAGTGTGTGCGTTCTTGTTGTTGATCCTCCAGCACAAGAAAGAAATGAGGTCACGACGTGCCCCAGTTTCTCTCAGTATTCAGGTCAGCGAGAGCGTAAATAGAACAACGCCTGCCCTTGACCTGGATAGGAGAAAAAAAAAGAACAGAGGATGGAGAGGGGAGGGGCTGGCATGGGAGGGAGGGAGGGGGAATGAAGGGAGGGGGGTCGGTAGAATGAGAGGAGGGAAGGTATGGAGAAAGAGAGAGAGAGAGAGAGAGTAACTAATAATACTATTTATTGAATACCTAAATTAGTGTTGTTGTTGTTGTTGTTGTCTGTTTACATGTTATATCAAAAGTAATGAGTTGGACAACACCAAGAATAACAATCGTTAGATGCGGAATGTTACGGTGGGGGGGGGGGGGGGAATGCGGGAGTACCAGATGAAGTGGGGGTGAAGACAGGACAACATAGGATGGACTATTGAAGAGCGAGGACAGAGAAGGTGCGGTCTGGGAGTGCATTTTAGTTTTTTTTTTTGTATTCGTAGTGGGGAGTTAGTACTTTTAGTTACCGTTAAATTTATTTTAGAAGGAAACAGATTTATAAATAAAATTTAAAAAAATATGCCACAGCGCGGAAAATTGGGGGGGAAAAAAATACGAACAAGAAAAATATGCACTTTTATATATTTGTTAGTCACGAGTACAGTGCTTGTGTACTTTGTTGTTATTTGTTTGGGAGGTCATTTCTGATTGGCTTATGTCAAGAGACAACCATTCATACACAGTCCAACTCATGAATGATTCATGTGATGATTGGTCGGTCCTTTACAGAAATAAATAGTAAAATAAATAACATAACATAACATAACATAACATAAAGTGAATGTCTAGTAAAGAAATGGGCTGGGTGTTTACTTTATTTAACTGGACAATCACAGTTTTGTGTGTCACTGGACAATCACAGTTTTGTGTGTGTCACTGGACAATCACAGTTTTTGTGTGTCACTGGACAATCACAGTTTTTGTGTGTCACTGGACAATCACAGTTTTGTGTGTGTCACTGGACAATCACAGTTTTTGTGTGTCACTGGACAATCACAGTTTTGTGTGTGTCACTGGACAATCACAGTTTTTGTGTGTCACTGGACAATCACAGTTTTTGTGTGTCACTGGACAATCACAGTTTTGTGTGTGTCACTGGACAATCACAGTTTTTGTGTGTTACTGGACAATCACAGTTTTGTGTCATTTAAATAATAAAGGCCGTTCATTTTTTAGTACAAGACCACAGCATACGACAGTTACTGAGACAGGTTTTTAGTCCGGGGTGAGGGTGGGGGGAGAGGATGAGAGGTGTCCATTCAGTTCCATAATCCTATATACATTCATATACACTTGTAAAATATCAGACTCATGTTTGCCAGGTTGGACAGATAAATCAAATGTGAAGCCTTAATAGTGAGGTAATAATTGTCATGTATCCATACAAAGACTTCAGGTGGAAATGACAGGAATTTTTATCTAGGTACCCAAAATACGCCTCATTGAACATCGAAGCAGTGGCGTAGTGAGTTTAACTCGCGCCCGGGGCACAATACCTTTCTAGCGCCCCTCCCATTCAAAATATAATATTATATGTAAAATAACCCATTTGGCGCCGCTTTGAGAGTAGCGCCCCGGGCATTATGACCCCCTTGCCCCCCTCCCTACGCCACTGCATCGAATAAAGTGTTGTATTTTAAAATATTTTTTTGGACTATTGATCCATCCCCCCATCTATGTTTTTGACACTCAAGATCTTGGGGGGGGGGGGGGGGGGTCTGTGTGTAAGAAACTGATTCTAATAGCGATGTAGAATAGAAGAACAAAAAAATCAATGAAGCTGTTTAAGTGCTGTGGGTTAACAACTTTTAAAAACACTTGTTCATTTAGACTTTCTCACCTTTACACAAGTGAAGATGATAATAATAGTGAGACGTGGCACAGTGTTCAAGTATTAGTTTCTGTTGAACTATACGATAGTTAAAAATACATTTATTTAATTTGCGCTCTATAAATATAGAGTGATCATTACTGATCGGATACTATTACTACATTTAAACCTTTTTGAACTAACACATTAATCAGCCATCGAACTAAATTATATTTTTTGCTTGGATTCAAAACGGCAAAAATTATAGAGTTGGATAGAATGGTTGACCATGGCTTTACCATAAGGGCTTTACCATGAGGGCTTTACGTTGAGGGCTTTACATTGAGGGCTTTACATTGAGGGCTTTACCATGAGGGCTTTACCATAATGGCTTTACCATGAGGGCTTTACCATGAGGGCTTTACCATGAGGGCTTTACCATGAGGGCTTTACCATAATGGCTTTACCATGAGGGCTTTACCATGAGGGCTTTACCATAATGGCTTTACCATGAGGGCTTTACCATAATGGCTTTACCATGAGGGCTTTACCATGAGGGCTTTACCATGAGGGCTTTACCATGAGGACTTTACCATAATGGCTTTACCATGAGGGCTTTACCATGAGGACTTTACCATGAGGGCTTTACCATAATGGCTATACCATGAGGGCTTTACCATAATGGCTTTACCATGAGGGCTTTACTATAATGGCTTTACCATGAGGGCTTTACCATAATGGCTTTACCATGAGGGCTTTACCATAATGGCTTTACCATGGGTTTACTATTAAGAAATAGACAAGATTTCGGAATGCTGGCAATATAAACAATACGTCTGTACCAATAGTCTCTCAGGAAACGCGTGATGGCCTTGACACCATTAACGGTAAAGGTCAATAACTGGTAGATAATAGGTCAGTGAGATGAAGTGAGGCAGAAGTGCCTGTACCGTCTTGACTCCACCGAAGAGTGATGTTTATTGATTTCTTTTTTTTTACAAACAACAATAATTTTTTTTTTTAAACGAAACAATAAGAAATAAAAAAAAAACACATCGCTGTTACAGTTCCTCTGGTTGGGTAATTCAAAAAATCCTATTTTGTTTTATTCTGTCTTTAACTTTTAAGAAGAAAACAATTTCTTCCATCACTTGAGCAAGTTTTTGAACCGTCTCGTCCATCTGTTCAACGACCGCGCACGCACCTGATAGCTTCCTCCGTGAGCTAAAAATAGCTCATTGGGAGAAGGGTGAGGAGGGTGGAAATATATAAGGGAGGAGGGAAGGAGGGAGGAACGAGTGAATAGTGAGGAGAAGGTGGGGGGGGGTGGAAGAGGAGGAATTAGGTCGCGTGACTAACACTTAACTGTAAGTGACGTGACCTAAATACTAGAGGCTCAGGGGCCAGGGAGGACTTTATACCCTCACCCCCGTCCCCCCCACTCAGCCCACAACCTCCAACGACTTCCTTACTTTGTCATTTATATAATCTCCCAGTCACCACCCACTCTCCCCTTCACCCCTCCCCCCCCCACCCCACTCCATATAAGCCATAAATTTTATAATGAATTTTTTTCTTTTATTTGATTAAAAAGTATCAGTTTCAAAGTTTGGTAATGAATGCACTCTTCTCCATTATTCTCCATTCTCCTCCAAACACAGAAGTCAAACCTATTATTCGTGACCTACATCTGGAGAAGTTGGGATTAATTAATATAGGTTGAACCTCACCGCACTATGCATTATATTTACTTTGTGTGTGTGTGTGTGTGTGTGTGTGTCTGTGTGTGTGTGTGTGTGTCTGTGTGTGTGTGTGTGTCTGTGTGTGTGTCTGTGTGTGTGTGTGTCTGTGTGTGTGTGTGTGTGTCTGTGTGTGTGTGTCTGTGTGTGTGTCTGTGTGTGTGTGTCTGTGTGTCTGTGTGTGTGTGTGTGTGTGTCTGTGTGTGTGTGTCTGTGTGTGTGTCTGTGTGTGTGTGTGTCTGTGTGTGTGTCTGTGTGTGTGTGTGTCTGTGTGTGTGTGTGTCTGTGTGTGTGTCTGTGTGTGTGTGTGTCTGTGTGTGTGTGTCTGTGTGTGTGTGTGTCTGTGTGTGTGTCTGTGTGTGTGTGTGTGTCTGTGTGTGTGTCTGTGTGTGTGTGTCTGTGTGTGTCTGTGTGTGTGTGTCTGTGTGTGTCTGTGTGTGTGTATGTGTGTGTAAGTTGTGCACACTCAGAGGCGTACTTAGGGTAGTGGAGGGGGTGGGGGTCCAAATTCGAAAGTCCCCCCTGTGCCCCAGCTTGAAAGGTGGGGGTGTCCCCAAAATTTTTTTTTTACATTAAATTATACGTTCATTATCTCCTGTCAATGTGTCAAATGTCAAAATGCAAGGGCCCTTAAAGAGGCCAGCCCCCCCGTGCCCCCATATCCCTAGGTTCGGCACGGTGCACACTTTAAGTATCAAAGTATCACTCTGTAACTCACGGTTTAGAGAAACATTTATAAGACCACAGTAAACAGAAGTCAAAAGTTTTTTTTTCCTCTGTTCATTTCTTTCTCTGTTCATTTCTTTCTCTGTTCATTATCCTATGTAAATAAAGAAACCACTTGTGCCAGATTTCTATTTGGTTGATGTTCAACACCGGCCAACCCCACCCCTTTCCTCCTCTTCTCCCCCCTTCCGCCTTATTTTTTTTTTTCTTCACACCGTATATTTTCTAACAAAGACATCACAGAATGGTTTCATCACTTTTGATGAGAACAAAAAAAAACAAGCAATTAAGCCTGTTCCATTCTGGACACAGGACGTGTTAGCGCATTTTCATGTTATCTTTCAGTAAATATTTGTAAATTTTGGAAATGTTTATAAATTCAATTGTGTAATGCATATATCTGAAAAAAGATATTAAAAGGACAAGTAAGTCATGTTGAATAACTGTTACAAAAATAAATAATGATTACGCCCCTTTGATTAGCTTTTATTATTTATATTTAACAAACTCTTATATTTTGGCCCTGAGAGGTCAAATTGCGAAATGGACTTTTGATGTACACTTGGCAGGCCAAGACCTATACAATGATATATACATCATGGGTCTAGGACTTATGGTTGCTGAGATATAGGGCGGTCCATTATTAATATAGCTTGTATAGTAAAAAACGGTACTTTATAAGGCCCCTTTTACGGCCCTGAGAGGTCAGATCGCGAAATGGAAAAAAGTCATTTCTTGGAAGGCCAAGACCTACAAAATGATATATACATCATGGGTCTAGGACTTATGGTTGCTGAGATATAGGGCGGTCCATTATTAATATAGCTTATATAGTAAAAAACGGTACTTTATAAGGCCCCTTTTACGGCCCTGAGAGGTCAGATCGCGAAATGGAAAAAAGCTATTTCTTGGCAGGCCAAGACCTACAAAATGATATATACATCATGGGTCTAGGACTTATGGTTGTTGAGATCTAGGGTGATGACAGACAGACAGACAGACAGACAGACAAAACGGGGACAATAGAGCATTTTTTTTCGAAAATGCTCTAACAAACCTACACCAGAGCAGTGTTGCAGTAACGTCTATACTTGTTGAACCACGCCCTTCTAGCAGTAAAAAAAAAAAGAAAAGTTTAATTATATTAGGATAGATTGGACAAGATCTATTTAACCAATCAGCCCCCTTGTGTCCTCAACGGGGGGGGGGGGGAGGGGGGAATGCGAGAGGCGTGGAGCTACGAATATATACAGACCACATAATTACAAACCATTTACACCGTCATTTTCTTTTTGGGCGATTGTCGTAGGCCAGGGGGGGGGGAGGGGTCGGCAACCTATTGAGAGGGAAGTGCCGAAAGTTATAATTTACAATTTTCTCAGTTTTTGTAAAGAGCCACTTAAAATGGTTGTTTTAATATTGTGGTATTTGATTAGGCCGCAATTTGACATCGAGAGAGAGCCGCAACTTGACATCGAAAGAGCCGCATGCGGCTCGCGAGCCGTAGGTTGCCGACCCCTGTCGTAGGCAGATGAGGCAGTGGAAGCCTCATTTGTATGCTGGGCCCTAAAGTAAGTGGGAGGGGGGGAGATTGCCCTAGTTGTCAACCCCCCCCCTTAATTTCACAGGTGCCTATTTATAAATACAAAGTAGGTCATCTCTCACATTAACTATATGGAACTAGACCTGGGGGGGGGGGGGGGGAGACGATCTCTTTAAATCGTGATCCACAAAGGGTTCTTGAATAAATTATAAAAAAGGTACTTTTGAAGTCTGTGTATAGATAGATACAAGACAATTATTACCTGAGTGCTTCGCAAATTGTTTTATCTGTACCACTTGGCGAGGGTGAGTCTGGTTTTTTTTACACGAGTGTATGTATGAATGTATTGGCTTAGAGCAGTGGTCGGCAAAGGTGCGGCTCCGGAGCCGCATGTGGCTCTTTGGCTTCTTAAGTGCGGCTCTGGCATTTAGTTTAATTTAGTGTACTATTTATTTAGTGTAATAAAATTTAGTGTAATAAAAGTTTACTAAGCAATCAGATTTGGCTCTCACTATTTTTTTTTTAATTGTTGTAATATTCATATTTGGCTCTTTGGCTGATAAGTTTGCCGACCACTGGCTTAGGGAACTCAGTGACCCCCCCCCCCACACACACCCTATGATACTAAAATGACACATCAGTAGATGTCGTACGCAGTGGTCTTGTTAAAAGTAAAGTTCCCCAAACCCCATCGGGGCAGAAGTGTGGAATTCATCTGTTGGTTTTTTTTTCGTTTGTAACCTCGGCATTTAACGTGTTTGTGTGGTCTTGTTGACATTTGCCCAAAAAAAAAATGGTCCAAGAGCAGATGGGTGAAGTGTTTTATGATTTAAATATAAACGTTAAAGGATAAACAGTTTGTTGGAAGCCCGTGGCGCACATCGAATAGCAAAACAGGACGTACGTGGCCCGTGGGTCATCGTTTGTCCAACTAGAGACTTCCTACCGAGTGAGTTAAGTCTTGACAAATTGTACCAAACGGATCAACAAATCAAGGATAAAGAATTTGAACTTTTTTTTTAGCCTAGGTTTTTTAAAACTCAAATAAGATGGGTTTTTTTTTTATATAGATCTTAGTTATTTAAATACGGACATTCATCTTGATTTCTTGAGTTGCGTTAGGCAGTGTTACGTTGTACTATATTTTATTCATGTTGATACCTAAGTGACGCGTGTAATGGTTTATAGTAGGTGGTCTTAACGGTTGGATGCCGAATAAACTGGCGCGGATACAAAGACCAGTGTTTGAAGTATTTCAAAGTGGTTCAAAGAGTTCGCTCGTTGACCGCAGTCAAGGTGACAGTCAAGGTGACATTCAACAGAGGGCGAACCTCACCCATTTCTCCATTTCCTTACCGCAAAGTCGTTAATTTATTAAAAAAAAAGTGCCCGCTAAATAATATTTTGCTTAGATCAAAAACCGTCTTTACGAGTTTGATATGCCCCTGGATCAATTAATGTGATTGGGGGGGGGGGGGGGTAAGGGACTGTGTGTCCCTGTAAGGATGACATGAAATCTCTTAGATCCCATATACCACTAATGGGACTGTTTTTTTTTTATGGCGCCCTTCCTACCATAGCCGAACCATAACCTTGGGGGCACCTTGGCAGACTTAGCGGGGACTTAAAGCCATGACCTGAAGTGTCCATTGGTCCTCACATAAGATTGAACCAGGCACCCTCAGATCGACACTTGAGCGCTTTACCACACGACCACCCATCCCCCCGCCCCCCACAAAGGGTGAGAAATGGGGAGTAGGGAGCAATGGCAGATATGGGCAAACTACTGCCCGCTGGCCACGCCCGCCCCCTCCCCCCAAGCTGGTTGATCCTACCCCCTCTCTACTTCTCCCCGTTTACCATTCATTTAAAGTATTTCATATAAACACTCTATCCGTCTGCTTGATATCCGACCTGTCCGTCAAATTTAACAAATCCAGTGTGTGGCTGGCGGGTCGAAAAGTTGCCCCCCTTCCCCCCCCCCCCCCGGGTTTCGGCCTCGGACACTATCTACGCACGGGAAAGTATGAATGGTTGATTTTATTTAACTGGACAATCACAGTTTTGTGTCATTTCAATTATAAAGGCCGTTCATTTTTTTTTGGCATAAGACCACTGCATATGACATTTACTGAGACAGGTTTTTAGTCCTGAGGGTGGGGTGGGGGGGTGTTTCCATTCAGTTCCATAATCCTATAAACATTCATATACACTTGTAAAATATGGCAAGAATGACCTTTGACTTGATGCACATTTAGTCTATTACATATAGTGTTGTTTTCGTTGACGAAAACTAAAACTAAAACCTTCGTTGACGAAAATGTTGACTTTTCGTCAACGAGAACTAAAACTAAAACTAAAATTAGTAGCAAGACTAAAACTAGACGAAAACTGAAATTATTACAGAAAATACGAAATAAAAACTGAAACTAAAATATAGTGTTGCTTTCGTTCACGAAAAGTAAAACTAAAACCTTCGTTAACGAAAATGTTGACTTTTCGTCAACGAGAACTAAAACTAAAATTAAAATTAGAAGCAAGACTAAAACAAGACGAAAACTAAAATTATTACAGAAAAAACGAAATAAAAACTGAAACTAAAATATGACCTGGGACTAAAACAACACTAATTACATATTGTTGTTGGTTTGTAAAGAAGTGAATTTAAATCACACAACAGAGAACATTAATATGATTCGATTCTAAGATAGTTTATTTTTTTAATAATCATCTTTTTATATGTTCCAATGAAAACTAGCCAGTTGTATTGGCTAATTCACTTGATAACAATAATATGTTCAGCCGTGATTGTATTTTAAGATTGTTTTAAAAACAAATTAGTCAAAGTCATGTATTGCATGTTCCTTTCATATCCCTACATTTAATCCTATCAAAACCAAATTAAAAAAAAAAAGAAAACAGCTACTTTGGCAACTCACTTGACAAATATTTTTGTTTTAGATTGTTGTTTTGTTTTCTTTGCACATGTTCCAATTAAAAGTAAATTACATTTTCTATATATTCAAACAATACATATGTAACCCTTTATAAAATGTTTTCATTTAACTATTAGTTAACATGATAACAAAGGATATGACGGTTGGGGGGGGGGAGGAGTCCATTCAGCGCCCAGTTTCCTGATCTGTTTTGAGACTTCTAGTGACCAGGCGCCACAGGAAATGGAGCCGACATATGCTAATTGGGGGGGGGGGTAGATAGTTGTGGGAAGGGGAGGGGTAATGAATAACTAAAAAGCTGCTCCACCCCCTCCCCCCAACCCCAAATCCGCCCCCTCCCCCTTACTTTCAGCAATTCAGCAACACAATATGGGGAAATCAATAACAATGCCTTGACCCCTATTAAATGAGGTCTCTCTATCTATACTTTCACCCCCACCCCCTAATCACCCCCTTGTATGTTGTACTCTAAAAGGAAAAAAAAAAAGTGTTCAATTGTCCTTTAAACACAGATTAACGCCTGCACTTCTAACACATTAACCAACGAAGTAAGGGGGTGGGGGGGCGCTACAGCCCAGATGGCTTGAGCAGTGGCGTAACGTGAATTATAGTTGTGCGGGTGACCTGGGGGGATGGGTGTCTAAAAAAAAAAAACTCCTCTTCCACCCCGACATCCCAATCCTTATCAAAGGGCGAACTTTGCTTATGTGGAATCGGCTTATATTATATACATGTATTGGGAACACATTTGTTTTAACGTCTGGTGAACGTTTTACGCGCGCGATTCTCTCAGAGACGGCCCCGTTATTTGCGTGTCCTCCAATGTACCAAAAAATATGATCCTTTAGTCATTTGGTTACGGTTGGTGGCACGAATTTTCCGAGGTCACGAGGACAGTGTGTTATAAGGGGATAACAGATGTTACCAAAAAGAAATGCTAAGGACGTGTGGTTGTTTTTAACCGGACGTATGGATGTTTTTAACAGGACGTATGGATGTTTTTAACCGGACGTATGGATGTTTTTAACCGGACGTATGGATATTTTAACTGGATGTATGGATATTTTTAACTGGACGTATGGATATTTTTGTTTACTGACATACTGTTATAAATTTCACTGTCCAGAAGATATGTTCTAATTAATTTTGCTCCTTTTTAGATGATAATGCTTGATTTAAAAAAAAAAAAACTTTCAATTCCACCTTTGTAAATAATTCATCATAAAGATAAAATTAAATTAGTGCATTCATTACAAGAAGTAGTCAGTCGACTGGGTACACACGTGGTATTGCTCAGAACTTCAGGACCTTCTCTTAAATTGTTTGAGGGAAACACTTATGCAAAATGTATGATGGGCTTCCAGTCCTAAAACAATAATACCACCTTTAAGTCCCCCAAAGTCTCCAGCCCACCCCACCCCTCCCCCCCCCATTTTCCTTTGCGTTACACACCACCTCAGGCCCCCCCCCCCACCCCGCATGTCCCTATAACGACGCCACTGCCTATATTTAGAAATAAACTTTCCCCCCCCCTCCCATATGTATTGTTATAATTATTTTGCTTACTCTTGCTTTCGTTAAAGTATAAAATTAATAAATAGATCAAACACAATATGGCGTCAAACAAGTGTGACTCTGAGTCGCGCTGAATGTCGAGTGAAAAATGTAAAAAAATGTGTCGCTAAAGGTGAAGGTCGCGATGGCGAAAAAATTGGCAACTCACCAGTTGGGATTTTCCCAATATGGGTTGTATTTTGTTTTTTGTTGCTTTGTTTTGCTAATTGTTCACGCGCGAAGTCACTCACACACAGAAACCAACACATATCGTTTCCCCCCCCCCCTCTCTCTCTCTCTCTCTCTCTCTGTCACACACATACATACATACATACACACCCAACACACGTAATGTCACCTGTGATCTCCAATTCAGCTTGAAAGCTGCTGATTGAACCAAAATAAAAAAAAAAATAATTGTTCAACTGTATCAAGGTTTTGTGTTTTTTTGTTAGATAGTAGACTAAAACTATATTCCAAGAAATTGGATGATATGTTGTTGTTAAATGGATGGGGGAAGGCCGGGTGGGGGGGGGCGTGGCGGATGGACGGGCACATTGTGTGATCTTTTGACCTTTTCAGTATTTTGATGACCTAAAAAAATGTCTGGAATGATTGTCAGAAAAAGAGAAAAGGTCCTTGGTCTATCTCCAGGCGCGCTGAACAGAAGCATGGGGAGGGGAGAGGAAGGGGGGGGGGGAAGCGGGAGCGAATAGGGTCAAGGCCGTTAAGGTCTAACATGAATGTTGTTGGTTTTTTCTCAGTTGATGTGACAGCTGAAACTTGAGAAAGAGGGGCAGTAAGGGAGGGATACAAGAGGGGGAGAGGGGATGACTTAAGAAGTGAGAGAAGAACTGAAAGAGTGAGTGACAACTTTGAAAAGACGTTGTACTACCATTGTGGGAGAAATACAAATACTACAACTTATTGGCTGTTATGTTTTTGAATGAACAGAGCACTGACATATTATTGATATATTATGATATAACAAGATATTGAAGTGTGTTTAAAATTGACATATTATTGATATATTATAATATAACAAGATATTGAAGTGTGTTTAAAATTGACATATTATTGATATATTATAATATAACAAGATATTGAAGTGTGTTTAAAATTGACATATTATTGATATATTATAATATAACAAGATATTGAAGTGTGTTTAAAATTGACATATTATTGATATATTATAATATAACAAGATATTGAAGTGTGTTTAAATAATTTTATCATTAATTTGAAGCTATATATATTTATATATATATATATATATATATATATTATTATCTGCCTATCTGACTGTCTACTAATAATATCTGTCAATATATCTGTAAGTCAGCCTTACTAAGTTCATCTGTTAGAGGGTATTTGTGATTGTTTTTCTTGTGTACTTCCGTATTTGTTTTCATAACGATTTCTACATTCATATTTTATTTTTACTAAAAAAGTAACTAGCTTCGTAATTCTTTTTTTTTCCCCACTTTCATCTTCACAGCATACACATTTTTATTTCTTGAATACTATCTTCATTGGTTTTAATCCGTTCATATCATATTGACACAATTACTGTCGTCAGAAATAAAATAAAAATAATTAAATAGTTTTGACCCGTGCTTTAAATCTTTAGTTTTCACCGTGCACACCTAGCACCATCTCGCAGGCACACCTAGCACCACATCGCGGACACACCTAGCACCACATCGTGGACACACATAGCACCACATCGCGGCACACATCTAGCACCGTCTCGCGGCACACACCTAGCACCGTCGCGCGGCACACACCTAGCACCATCTCGCGGCACACACCTAGCACCGTCTCGCGGCACACACCTAGCACCATCTCGCGGGCACACACCTAGCACCATCTCGCGGCACACATCTAGCACCGTCTCGCGGTCACACCTAGCACCACATCACGGACACCTAGCACCATCTCACGGCACACACCTAGCACCGTCTCGCGGCACACACCTAGCACCATCTCGCGGCACACATCTAGCACCGTCTCGCGGTCACACCTAGCACCACATCACGGACACCTAGCACCATCTCGCGGCACACACCTAGCACCATCTCGCGGCACACATCTAGCACCGTCTCGCGGTCACACCTAGCACCACATCACGGACACCTAGCACCATCTCGCGGCACACACCTAGCACCATCTCGCGGCACACATCTAGCACCGTCTCGCGGTCACACCTAGCACGACATCACGGACACCTAGCACCATCTCGCGGCACACACCTAGCACCATCTCGCGGGCACACATCTAGCACCGTCTCGCGGTCACACCTAGCACCACATCACGGACACCTAGCACCATCTCGCGGCACACATCTAGCACCATCTCGCGGCACACACCTAGCACAATCTCGCGGCACACACCTAGCACCACATCGCGGACACACCTAGCACCATCTCGCGGCACACACCTAGCACAATCACGCGGCACACACCTAGCACCACATCGCGGGCACACCTAGCACCATCTCGCGGCACACACCTAGCACCATCTCGCGGCACACACCTAGCACCGTCTCGCGGCACACACCTAGCACAATCTCGCGGCACACACCTAGCACCACATCGCGGACACACCTAGCACCATCTCGCGGCACACATCTAGCACCGTCTCGCGGCACACACTTAGCACCATTTAGCGGCACACGTTGTGCTTTGATTACGTTGCGCTGTTCTTGAGGCGATAGAGATGTGCGGTACGTTGAGGCCCCGGGGCCCGAGATGAACTTCCCACAACTGACTGTTTGTTTGTTCAGACAGGATGCCCCCCCCCTCTTAGATATTTTAAAGATTGGTCGCACTCCTCTCCCTCAAAGATCAATGAATGGTAAGTTGTTGACCTTTTGGTGTTCCAATGACACGATTCCAGTCTTATGATATATATCACTGTACGGATTTCCTGATATGAAATATAATATATACATTTTATTTTTTGTATTCTTTTTTTATTGAATTAAAAAATAAATAAAAAGATAACACAATGTTTTTGATGTGTATTAATTTCTTCACCTAACGCATTCAAGCACTTTTAATTCCATTACGTTATTATCTTTCATGTCGACATTCATTATTATTATTATTATCAATACTGTGGTGTCGTGTGTCCTTCCTTGTGTGAGAAACAGACGCACTGTGGCGCTAAAGTTCATCACCATGGCGACAGACGCAAGAGACATAGAGATATATGTTAGGGGTCAGGGAACAGACAATAAAGTAGGCATATAGAAATGGAGTTAGAAGAATATTTATACAAATTTAAATTTAAAAAATTATTAAAATGTACTAAAAAGTTAAAAAACTAATTCCTCAGGCTTAGGCCAAAGAACTATTTATAGAATTTATATAAACTAAAATAAAAGTGTAAGACTAATAAGGATTCTCTAATATTAGAAATGAACATAATTTGGAAGACATTCAAAGTTTATGAATTTTTAATGTTGAAATGTCGTCATTTCAGTAATACACGACGATACAATTTGGCGCTCTTAATAGTTATGCTATGACGGTCCTGCCCATAAGTGGCTACCGTCCATGTATGTGAGCCGCAATAATGCAGAGGTAAATAGGCAATATCTAGGGACCCCATTGTTACAGGACCCCCCCCCCACCACCAACGTGAAAGCAGTCATACTATATGGTTCAGAAGCCTGGAGACTGACCAAAACAACCACTACCAAACTGCAGGTGTTCATCAACAGATGCCTCCGCAATATCTCACGTATCAGATGGCCAGAAAAAATCTCCAATGCCGCCCTGTGGGAAAGAACAAAGCAGACACCCATTGACCAAGAGATCCGAAAGAGAAAATGGGGCTGGATAGGCCACACTCTGCGCAAGAGCCCAGACAATGTCACAAGGCAGGCGCTAGAGTGGAACCCGCAGGGAAAGAGAAGAGCAGGCAGGCCAAAGGAGACGTGGAGACGCTGCACTGAGCGAGAGATGAAGGCAGCTGAATGGACGTGGGCTCAACTGAAGAGAGACGCCCAGAATCGAGTCCGCTGGAGGAGCGTTGTTGAGGCCCTATGCTCCCACATGGAGTCAGAGGATTAAGTCAGTCAGTCACCCCCCCCCCCCCATTAACTCCTATTAAACATGAATCCAGGGAACCGAATACTGGCACTTTTTCAGGCCTCCCTTCCTAATATTTCTTAAGGTCTCCGCCTATGGACTGTAAAAACAATGACCTGGTTACCCGTATTGATATTATTATTTTTGCATCGTTTTTTTTCGATTTTATTTCAATCTATTCACAAATTTAGGATAATAACAGTTTATTGTATAACCCATGACGTCATAGAGCCAATGAATCTATAGCTATTCGTCACTCAAATAATGCACAATTATTAAATGTTTATTCAAAACAAGGAGAGCAATAAATTGTCTATTGCGAAACAAACATGGCTTGTCACGTGACCCACACGAGTACATTAAAAATCTCTCTCACACTCACTCACACACGTGCAAGC
>JAGDYQ010000021.1:4061957-4066957 GCA_021962125.1 Bulinus truncatus
ATCACGTCCATCTTAGTTCGCCCCGAATTCAAAAATTTTTTCCATTCTCTGACAGCTGACAACTTTCATTCAACACACGACATTTGTAGGTCTATGAATGATTTTCTGTTGTTTTATTTATTATTGCGCTGCGTGAGTAGGTAATGTATGCAAAGTATTGCTCACTCGCAGCACACATTTCAAGCGTAAAGCACACCACAGAAAGAAGCCGCTTTCAATGGTCTCCAAAAGTTGCCACATAATATTGTTGTTTTTTTTTTTTAGCTAAATGTTGGAAACCAATGGTAGGGAAACCATTTTTTTTGCAACCATCAAGATGTCCAATCTAGTTTCAAGATAATTGTGTCTCCATAATTGGTAATACATGTATTTTTTTAGTTCATCTTAATAAATAATTTTATAAAATAATAATTATATAATAAAAATATATTACTTTTGTGATCATTCTGCATATTCTAAATCTCTTTTTCTTTTGATAACTCTTCAAATAAAACGTTGGCAGCATTGACCAAGAGATGCTAATCACCCACGCTTTCCACCGTGGTACCTCCATAGCACTTGGCGCCTATATAATAAGGTTAATATAATCATGGAAAGGGCAATAAAAACCATTTCAGTAATTAGGTCTTTGTCAAAAAGCCTGCTTTTCCATCAGCCTGTCTTTCTATCTTCCGGAAGATATGTCAGTTATTTGAAGGCGCGTTTTTCTGTGTATTATATATATATATATATATATATATATATATATATATATATATATATATATATATATATATATATATATATAAAGAGCAGGCATTCGGAAATTCCCTTTTAACTGATGTGTGTGGTATCTACATAGTCCCATCTGAGGGGAACATTAAAAGTGCACCTGAATATACATCAGTTTCTCCACCCAACCCACGAAAACTGTCCTCATCTAGATGCTGCAGATGGGTTCACCCTGTTTCGTAGCCCCTCCCCCACTCCACCCCACCACAACACACACATCCTCCAAAATTACGAGTTTATTTCAGTGCTAACCCCCCCCCCCAACCCTTCATGTTACTATAAATAAACTTCATTTGTCTCTCTCCAACGTTTGTGTAAATGAGCAAGCGTGTGTGTGTGTGTGTGAAAAATTATATGGACACCCCCCTACCCACCCCGCTTTCCCTTTTACCAATAACATTCAACTCTCCCATGTCTTGAAATGTGTACCCATGTAACCTTTGACACTGCGGGTAGTGGAACAGTTGCACCTTCCTTCTTACCACCCACCGAGTGTCGGACTCACTAGTAGGCACTTGGTGGTCATGTAGGTAGTAGGGTAGTAGCTAGCAGTCTTAACGCACTCACCGACCCCCCCCCCCCCCCGGGACCTCCCCACCACCCCCATGAGAACTATTCTTAGTGAACGTTTTATGTTTGATTATTATTTTAAGTGAAAGTTACATCAACCATATTTTTTTTTGTCTGAAAGGGGGGGGGGTCCAAAATGTTTTAAACAGAACCCTTATGTATATGTGCGGAGAAGCCGAATGGAGAGACCACTGGGTCCACAATTGTCACCTGTGTGGACCTACCCTTTCACGTGCATCTCCTGTCACACAAAACTACCAGACCACAGAATGCTGATAAAAGGTTATGTCATTTTACCTTTTTTGAATTAACTGTAGACCAACAACGAATTGTATATTGTTTTAAATAATGTGTCATTAACATATGTCACGTTTGGTCGTACGTTCCAAAGTAATCGATAGCTGACATGTAAGGTCCCAGGTTCGATATCCCCGTGAGTATCGTTTGATTTTTTTCAGTTTATGTAGAAACTTCCCTTCCCAAGTATATTCAGTTTGTAATGATGTATCCTGTTATACCGTATCTATATATTGTCTTAATCACAAACATCAAAAAGTAAGCAAAGCAATTACAAAAAAAAAATCATTTATTCACAGTACACTGTAAGTAAAGTTGGAAAAGCGAATAAATTAGTTTTATTTAACAGTGCATTCACACAGCTTTACTCACTCAATACCTTTCTATATATTTACACACTGGAATACATTAACCAGTATTTCTTAATAAGTCCAAAACCGTTGGCTACCAGAATCAAATAGTCATCTTGTAGTATAATAACCGTTATACCACGTGATCCTCTCAGATTAGCTTTGTTTTTCTTAAATATCTTTTAATGGCAAACAACCCCCCTCCCTCCCCCCACCCCCAATCTGACCTTTGTATATTAATGCAAGTTGAACTGCTCATTAATTATGCAGGCGATGTACTTGTAGCAAGTGTGTGTATGTGTGTGCGTGGATTGTTAGGTACGAAGCAACAGACTGTAACTAAATGCAACAATGAAATGAGGTCAAGGGGTCAACACAGACATGGGCGCAACCGATGTACGGGTCGTGTGGGTCCGGACCCTACCAAAAAATCAAGCCACTGGTATTCGACCCTACCAAAATTTGGGGGCAGACATACCAATTTTCATCTTCCTTAATATTTTGGACCTTACCAACTTCAACACACTAGACATACCCGCTTGTCAAATTTGTCATACAAAATTATATCAAACATTTAACAAAAAAAAAAAAATCTTCTTGCTTATTTATAGTTTAGAACCGCGGTCTTCTATCGTAGTTGGTAGGCGAAACCCTAAAGGTTAGAGGTTATGCAGGGCCTAGGCCACGCAACGACTTCAAATTTTTGTTTTAATAACAACCAAAAATGTTAGAAGATTCTTGTCGCCAGTATGCTGAACTTTGAGGGTTTCCCCCGTGGACAAATTTTCCCATCCTCTGGGGTACAGTCGCAACTTGCCAAAATAAAACGTTGAGAACCGCTTGTTATATATGTATATTTATATCTATAGATCTATCTCTCTCTCTCTCTCTCTCTCTCTCTCTATATATATATATATATATATATATATATATATATATATATATATATATATATATATGCGTGTTTATGTGTGTGTGTGAATAATTGTGTGCCGACAATGTTTTGGCACTAAGTAACTTGTGACCTACTTTGAAACAAAGTACACTTTAAGAACGGTGTACCGTACTTTCCCCAAGTTAATCCCCCCTCCCCCGTCCCCCCCCTGTCTTTCTCCAAACATCACTATATATCCCCTCCCCCCTCCGTCCTCCCATTCCATTGGCACCAATGTATAGTTTGAAAAAATAAGAAAAAAAAAAACCAATCTAGAAATAAAGAGGTCATAGAAGACGATTGGGGGGGGGGGGGATAGTGGTGGTGGGGCAGGGGCAGGGGCAATGTATGTGTGTGTGTGTGGGGGGGGACCAATACCAGGGGGAAGTACGTGATAGAGTGGTGGGTGAGGTGCGTGGTGGTGGTGGTGGTGGAAGGGGCGGAGAAGGGTGTGTGACGTACAATGATGTGTAAGCGGTCTGGGGGGGGGGGGTAAGGAGGAGGGCGAGAGGAGAAAAAAAAAGACACGTGCGAAATTAGGTCAATCAAGCTGTTCGAACTTCCTCCCCACCCTCACCCCCTCCCCACCACCAATATCCTTCCTGTCATCCCTCCCCCCCCCCCACACCACCACCCCCGACCTTACACAACCTCATTTCGTGCCATTAGCTCACCCCCATGAATGTTTCTTCGTTAACCTCCTGCGCCTTATGCAACCCTCCTCCTCCCTTTCCTCTCTTGTCCTCACCCACCTCTCTCTCTCTCTCTCTCTCTCTCTCTCTTTCTCACTCCTTCCCTCCCTCCCTCACACAAACTCTCGCCTTATTGGGGGGGGGGTTCGCACGAGGACGAGCGAGTCATATTTTGAAGGGGAAAAAACACACACACACACACACACACAAACACACACACACACACACACACGCACACACACACACAATGTGTGACGACAACAAAAAACAGCCCGTGGGAGAGCAGATAGGGCTAAAAATAAAAACTAGGTCATGAATTTTTTTGAGCAACATTTTTTTTTAAATTCACTTCTGCAGGATCATAGAAGGGAGCCTCGGGGTCGGGTGGAGAAGGCGGGGTGGAAGGGGTGGCGAAGTGGGGGGGGTGGTGAGGGACTAGGTCGGAAGTGAACGAGGCAGAAAAAAAAAACAGAAATCTATTTGCAGCCGAAATGTCAGAGATGTCTAACCAACTTTTGATGTGTTGACGAGGGGCATTGGGGGGTGGGGGAGAGGGATATGGGGGGGGGGGGGGCTAAGTACCAAATAAGAGGAAGGACTAGTTTACTTAAGTTCACTCCAGGTCATGGTCAAATTTTTTTTTTCATACAAAGAAACAAAAAATAAAAAAAAAATTAAGTGTCTGCACGAAAATGAGGTTTTCCCCACCAAAATATATATTGACGGTTTATCCATAATTTAGTCTCAAACCAACTAATCTTAAAGTAATGAATATTAAGAATTTAAAAAAAAAAATTATAACTGGGGTATTTATGCTTCATCGGCATTATAATGTTTTAACAAAATAGTTGGTAGAATAATTTCATTCAATACGACACATTAATTTTTCTATTCATTATATCTATATTTTTTTTTACATTAAATATTAATTACATTATCTCATGTTATGAGGTCGAAGGTCAAAATGCAGGGCCCCCGAATCCCTAGATACGCCACTGCTTTTTGGATGTGTAAGAAAATGATTAGTCAATGTATTGAACGCAGATTGAAAGTAATCAATTTCAGTCAATTCTCTTTTTTCGCTACACTGGTTTTAATTGAACTTTACTGCACCGCTGTAAACAAACACGTTACAGCAGGGGCGTAGGCTGAAATTCTACGGCCCATTAAAAAATATGTCATTGGTATCCCCTCTGCCACTCCCCCCCCCGCCCCCGCTATTTAACAGCATTTCGAAGTCTTGGGACCCCCCCCCTCCCCAGGACAAGTGCTCGCAATGTGCGTCAGTGTGTGCACAATATTGATAGTATTTCATGTATATCTTATTACTAGACATTGTATAGTAAACTAAGGTATATTACTAGACATAGTATAGTATAGTATAGT
>JAGDYQ010000021.1:4071957-4135235 GCA_021962125.1 Bulinus truncatus
ACCTTTAAATATTGCACAGTTGCCTGTACGTTTTGCACAGCTACCTGTAAGTATTGCACAGCTACCTGTAAGTATTGCACAATTACCTGTAAGTATTGCAACATAATGGTTACTTTCAAAAGAATTAAAGCCTACATTCCACTTTTATAGTAACACATGAGATGAAGCAAAGAAAAAAATGTTCAAAAAATATCTAGGTCTGGATAAAAGATGGGCGGCTATTGTCGTAACCCGTGGCCAGAGACTGTTGTGATCCAAGCCGTTACCACCCATAGGTGACCTATGCATTCGATCACTCCCCACCCCTCCTGACTATAGAATTTGGTGAAATAAAATCATTAAATGAAACACTATCACCATATTTTACATCCAAAAAAAAAAATACACAATAAATAATAAAATAGTTCAAAAAAACATTCATGCTAACCACACAATCCCTTCACATGACCGAGGTTATAGAAACAGATGAATTCTACACTTCATATGACCGAGGTTATAGAAAGAGATGAATTCTACCCTTCATATGACCGAGGTTATAGAAACAGATGAATTCTACCCTTCATATGACCGAGGTTATATAAACAGATGGATCCTACACTTCATATGCCGAGGTTATAGAAACAGATGAATTCTACACTTCATATGCCGAGGTTATAGAAACAGATGAATTCTACACTTCACTAAGGGAACTTTACTTTTTACATACTAATATAATGACCAGCGTGTATTCATATAAAGAACTCGTTGATTCCCGATAGGTGATTCTCACTAGACAGGTGATTCTGTCTAGGGCCCCTATTAAAATCTGACAACATTTCTACTTAAGGGCCCAAAAGGTCTAAAAAATAGAACGATCAGATCTCTTTTTTTTAAAAAAAAAAGAGGAAGAAATTTGTATTAATTTTTTGTTTTGCGGATTTGAACTCAGAATTGTTTGAGTCATAAGACCCCTACCCCCCCCCTTTCCCATTGGTGTGTAAAGCTAGGTACAATACATGTACTTACATGTTGAGTACGCTTATCGTATCCCCTCCCACATCCCCACCGCTACTACCAAAAAACTTCTCTGTTTTGAGTTGTAATATTTATTTTCTGTCAATTGCTGCGTCAACCAACTCGCATACCAACCAATAGAACGAATTACTTACTGGACTTTGTGCTGATACCGGTGTGTGTATATGAGGGGGTGTGAGGTATAGGATGGTAAGATGGTAATGGGTAAGAGTAAATTTCTAAAAGGAAGAAGAGCTAAATGTTAGTGTAAATATTCTCGAATGAGTAATTGTAAAAATGTCGGCGATCCATTTTAAATCAGCTCGCGATCCACTAGTGGGTCGCGGACAAACCACTTTATGGAAACACTGGCTTAATAAATAGGCCATGATATCCGTCTTACCCGACCCTCATCCCCGATTCTTCGTGAAGATGAGGGGACGGAGGGGGGGGAGAGGGTCTTAAGATTCAGACAGACCATCCGGCTAAAGTTATTAATTTGAGCCGAAGAAAAATTTTTCAAACTCTGGCTGGCCTCCGACAATCTAAATCTATCTTAGGTCTTTTTATGTAAGGAAATGGGGCTGTGGACTGATTTTATCTGGGTCTGAATTACTGTAATATTTATGGAGGTATTTTGCATGCGGAAATGTCTCAAACAATCCCCCCACCACCTTTCTCTCAACAATGGACAGGTAAAACAATTAACATTCTCAGAAATCAGCTTTATACAGGTGTTAAATCCCTATAGAAATAGTCTAAGAACTATGGGATTAAATCATTACGTTTTTTTACACCCGATAAACTACATGATTAAAAATGTTCTACAAGCAAGGACCTATATACGATTAACTTCGCACTTGGGTCGAATAAAAAAAAATATATATGTAAAATAAAAATGTCACCTCAAAGATTAAGTTATGAAAATAAAAAAAAATTAACAACGTATGGAGGTTAACATATACAAATTCAAACATTATTTTATTATGTATTCTGAAAATCACGCGTGACAGACTGGGCGATGTAAAGGACAGTAACTTGACATGACCTACCATAATTTTTTTGTATCTAACATCACGACGCGTCCTACAAGTCCACGCCTTTGTAACAGCACACCATGCGTCCCCCCTCCCCCCCTTCCCCAACCCCTTTCTTTCCCTGCTCATTACAAAAATAAGTGTGACGATGAAAACGGCACAGAGTACATTTCAAGGTCAAAGAATATTGTGTCTTTTCGTTCTTGGCCGCATGGTGGTGAATCCTTCACTTATCGCCCCTTGGGAGATAGTGAAAGTCCAGGTCCAGGAGGACAATGACCGAACGAGTCTGTCTATCTATCTATCTATCTATCTATCTATCTATCTATCTATCTATCTATCTATCTATCTATCTATCTATCTATCTATCTATCTATCTATCTATCTATCTATCTATCTATCTATCCATCCGTCTATCTATCTATCTATCTATTATCTATGTCTGTCTGTCTGCATGTATGTATGTATGTCTAATGTCTATCTATCTAACCATCCGGTCATCAATCTATATGCCTGCCTGACTGTATTCCTACATGACTGTCTGTATATCTGTCACCAGGCCTGCGTTCCTGTCTTTCTACCTGGATTTATCACTGTATACCAGTCTGTCTACCTGTATTTATCACTGTATACCAGTCTGTTTACCTGGATTTATCACTGTGTACCAGTCTGTTTACCTGGATTTATCACTGTATACCAGTCTGTTTACCTGGATTTATCACTGTATACCAGTCTGTTTACCTGGATTTATCACTGTGTACCAGTCTGTTTACCTGGATTTATCACTGTGTACCAGTCTGTTTACCTGGATTTATCACTGTATACCAGTCTGTCTACCTGTATTTATCACTGTGTACCAGCACTGAATAACCTCGCGCCTATTACTTTTTAATTCATTTTGAGCCCGATCCCAATTAGAAACAATACACCAGCATAACATCTTGCCAGCACGTTATTTCATATGTTTCAAAACATGTTATTTCTACTTCCTAGCCATTTCGACTCACAACCATTTGTCTTAGACTAGAAATTAAATGAAACAATTTATTTGTCTCCTTCCATGTTTTTTTAACGCTTTAAATCCTGAAAGTCTAAGCTGGTGCGCTCTTTTTGTATTGTTAATATGAACGCGCACCAGCTTAATGGGAACACCGCGAGGGGGCCCTAATTGCTGTCATGACTCATGACCCTGTTTGACCCTATTAGGGCGTAGACTATACGCTTGAAATATAATGCGACGTCGAGTGTTTATGTTTACATACGCGTTTTTTTTTTTACTTCTTTATCTACTACTACCTATGACCTAGCGGTGCGATGACTCTGTGTGTGTGTTCCAGAGTCCATGATGTTGGTTTGTGCATGACCCGTCTGTCACAGTGACCCGTGACACTGTATAAACTTTAAGTGCCGACAGGTGACTTGTTGTATATTTGATAGTAATCAACTGTTTCCGTATCAAGATAAAACTAGCGACTCTCGACTTTTGTTTACATTAGACCACTTTTTTTTTTATAAATATATATATATAGCCCTAGGAATATGTCTGTCGTTCTGTCAATATATCAATTTTCCCTTGTCAGTTAAGTGTAAGCAGACAGACATACAAACAGACATAACAGAAATATACGTTACAAATTCTTTGGGAGGGGGGGCAGGGGATGACGACCAGGTCAATCGCATGAGAGGGCGCGCTATGTGTCTCTCGAGGCTGGAGTAAATTGGTCAAAGATGACCACTGAAATCACCAATGGCCGCCGTATTTTGATCTTTTGTTGAGTAAAGGAGCCGCACCCTATTCAATTTATTGATATTTATTGAATACAAATAATGAAATAGTATGAGAACAACCTATTCATGGGAGCCGTACCGAATCTTGGGAGCCGTACCGATCCATGTTAGCCGTACCGATTCATGGGAGCCGTACCGATTTTCATGGGAGCCGTTCCGATTCATGGGAGCCGTATTATGCTCTACGAATGATCGCATGCTGCTCTGAGAGCCGCAAGTGACCAACGTTGGTATAAACTTATAAAGCCTAGATTTACGGCTCTCTGCTCCGAGTACGGCCAGTCTCCACAGGGAGGGTACTGCTAAATGTTTCTCAGTATAGATCGACCTTTTTTTTATCAATTTACGAACATTTGCGTTGTTTATATGTCTTTTTATAAAATGATAATTCTGTTCTTTTCGTTTGCTTGTGTTCCTTAGCCTGGTAACAAACTGAACGTAATGTTTATCAGCGGTCCCCAACCCCCGGGCCACGGACCGGTACTGGTCCGTGACTCAAATGTTACTGGGCCGCACAAGAAACATTAAATTATTTCCTTTTTAAATTTACAGCGGTGTATTTCTCTCGGGATTGTGCGACTTGCCATTGGACAAGAGAGAGGTTAACCGGGAGCTGAGCGGCTGTGAGTGACAGTGAAGTGAGTGACAGTGAGTGGCAGTGAGTGGCATTGAGTGACAGTGAGTGGCAGTGAGTAGTGGCAGTGAGTGGCAGTGAGTAGTGGCAGTGAGTGGCAGTGAGTAGTGGCAGTGAGTGGCACTGAGTGGCAGTGAGTAGTGGCAGTGAGTAGTGGCAGTGAGTGGCAGTGAGTAGTGGCAGTGAGTGGCAGTGAGTAGTGGCAGTGAGTGGCAGTGAGTGGCAGTGAGTGACAGTGAGTGGCAGTGAGTGGCAGTGAGTGTGGCAGTGAGTGTGGCAGTGAGTGACAGTGAGTGACAGTGAGTGGCAGTGAGTGTGGCAGTGAGTGACAGTGAGTGACAGTGAGTGACAGTGAGTGACAGTGGCATTGTAAATCAAAACAATCTAAAAAATAAATAATCAACGTCTCCACTCTCCCTCAAGAGGGCCGCGGTGAAATTATCAAACGTCGACCGGTCCGAGGGAAAAAAAAAAGGTTGGGCACAACTGATGTATATTGTACAAAAAGACAATAAACAGCTCTCGTAGAACTTATCTGTTTTATTTATAGGTATTTCCTATCATAATATTTGTTACACCGAGGTGATAGTGCATGTCATAAACCTTTATGAAACGGAATTTGGGTTGGGGGTGGGGGTTTGGGAGGAGTGTGTCTGAAGGGGGAGGAATTTTTATAACGAGAAAAAAAAAACCAACTGATTGACGTCATTGGATCTTGTGTGTCAGCGTAGATCTCTTCTTGGGTGTAACTGTTTTTTTTTTCTTCTAACATACTTTAATTGTAGGTCAAGGAAAGCGGGGAAAAAAAAGGGAGATAAACATTTTAAGGGTCTGTAACTCTTGATGGTCTTTACGTTTGGAAATTTCTTGTTTTAATCAGAAATGTAGCCGACATAAATAAAGGCTGTTAAAAAAAACTATTACCATTAGCTTCAGGCTGTGTTCATTGGAAGCTCTATTGATGTTGAAATAGTGAGCGTTTGCTACTTAAAGAACAGAGAGTATCAGCTTTGAGGTCAAAGTTAAACTCAATTTCCGTTGTGCTTCAATGGAATGACCACACCAGTGACCACGAAGAGTGATGCACATCAGGGCAGCACTAAAAAACTGTTCATATACTGACCAAAGACTCAAAAACACTGGATCAGGAATCAAGAAGTCGTCGCAAACTAAGTTTTCATTGGATACAATTGAATTGGGGGGGTGGGGGGATTTTTTGAATTTTTGATCGAAACAGATATACAAAGATCAATGAACTCCCATTAGACACATATATATACAAAGATCAATGAACTCCCATTAGACACATATATATACAAAGATCAATGAACTCCCATTAGACACATATATATACAAAGATCAATGAACTCCCATTAGACACATATATATACAAAGATCAATGAACTCCCATTAGACACATATATATACAAAGATCAATGAACTCCCATTAGACACATATATATACAAAGATCAATGAACTCCCATTAGACACATATATATACAAAGATCAATGAACTCCCATTAGACACATATATATACAAAGATCAATGAACTCCCATTAGACACATATATATACAAAGATCAATGAACTCCCATTAGACACATATATATACAAAGATCAATGAACTCCCATTAGACACATATATATACAAAGATCAATGAACTCCCATTAGACACATATATATACAAAGATCAATGAACTCCCATTAGACACATATATATACAAAGATCAATGAACTCCCATTAGACACATATATATACAAAGATCAATGAACTCCCATTAGACACATATATATACAAAGATCAATGAACTCCCATTAGACACATATATATACAAAGATCAATGAACTCCCATTAGACACATATATATACAAAGATCAATGAACTCCCATTAGACACATATATATACAAAGATCAATGAACTCCCATTAGACACATATATATACAAAGATCAATGAACTCCCATTAGACACATATATATACAAAGATCAATGAACTCCCATTAGACACATATATATACAAAGATCAATGAACTCCCATTAGACACATATATATACAAAGATCAATGAACTCCCATTAGACACATATATATACAAAGATCAATGAACTCCCATTAGACACATATATATACAAAGATCAATGACACATATATACAAAGATCAATGAACTCCCATTAGACACATATATATACAAAGATCAATGAACTCCCATTAGACACATATATATACAAAGATCAATGAACTCCCATTAGACACATATATATACAAAGATCAATGAACTCCCATTAGACACATATATATACAAAGATCAATGAACTCCCATTAGACACATATATATACAAAGATCACTCCCATGAACTACAAAGATCAATGAACTCCCATTAGACACATATATATACAAAGATCAATGAACTCCCATTAGACACATATATATACAAAGATCAATGAACTCCCATTAGACACATATATATACAAAGATCAATGAACTCCCATTAGACACATATATATACAAAGATCAATGAACTCCCATTAGACACATATATATACAAAGATCAATGAACTCCCATTAGACACATATATATACAAAGATCAATGAACTCCCATTAGACACATATATATACAAAGATCAATGAACTCCCATTAGACACATATATATACAAAGATCAATGAACTCCATTAGACACCCATTAGACACATATATATACAAAGATCAATGAACTCCCATTAGACACATATATATACAAAGATCCATTAGACACATATATACAAAGATCAATGAACTCCCATTAGACACATATATATACAAAGATCAATGAACTCCCATTAGACACATATATATACAAAGATCAATGAACTCCCATTAGACACATATATATACAAAGATCAATGAACTCCCATTAGACACATATATATACAAAGATCAATGAACTCCCATTAGACACATATATATACAAAGATCAATGAACTCCCATTAGACACATATATATACAAAGATCAATGAACTCCCATTAGACACATATATATACAAAGATCAATGAACTCCCATTAGACACATATATATACAAAGATCAATGAACTCCCATTAGACACATATATATACAAAGATCAATGAACTCCCATTAGACACATATATATACAAAGATCAATGAACTCCCATTAGACACATATATATACAAAGATCAATGAACTCCCATTAGACACATATATATACAAAGATCAATGAACTCCCATTAGACACATATATATACAAAGATCAATGAACTCCCATTAGACACATATATATACAAAGATCAATGAACTCCCATTAGACACATATATATACAAAGATCAATGAACTCCCATTAGACACATATATATACATATATATAAAGATCAATGAACTCCCATTAGACACATATATATACAAAGATCAATGAACTCCCATTAGACACATATATATACAAAGATCAATGAACTCCCATTAGACACATATATATACAAAGATCAATGAACTCCCATTAGACACATATATATACAAAGATCAATGAACTCCCATTAGACACATATATATACAAAGATCAATGAACTCCCATTAGACACATATATATACAAAGATCAATGAACTCCCATTAGACACATATATATACAAAGATCAATGAACTCCCATTAGACACATATATATACAAAGATCAATGAACTCAATGAACCATTAGACACATATATATACAAAGATCAATGAACTCCCATTAGACACATATATATACAAAGATCAATGAACTCCCATTAGACACATATATATACAAAGATCAATGAACTCCCATTAGACACATATATATACAAAGATCAATGAACTCCCATTAGACACATATATATACAAAGATCAATGAACTCCCATTAGACACATATATATACAAAGATCAATGAACTCCCATTAGACACATATATATACAAAGATCAATGAACTCCCATTAGACACATATATATAAAGAATGAACTCCCATTAGACACATATATATACAAAGATCAATGAACTCCCATTAGACACATATATATACAAAGATCAATGAACTCCCATTAGACACATATATATACAAAGATCAATGAACTCCCATTAGACACATATATATACAAAGATCAATGAACTCCCATTAGACACATATATATACAAAGATCAATGAACTCCCATTAGACACATATATATACAAAGATCAATGAACTCCACATCAAAGATCAATGAACACATATATATACAAAGATCAATGAACTCCCATTAGACATATATATACAAAGATCAATATATTAGACACATATAGATACAAAGATCAATGAACTCCCATTAGACACATATATATACAAAGATCAATGAACTCCCATTAGACACATATATATACAAAGATCAATGAACTCCCATTAGACACATATATATACAAAGATAGAACTCCCATTAGACACATATATATACAAAGATCAATGAACTCCCATTAGACACATATATATACAAAGATCAATGAACTCCCATTAGACACATATATATACAAAGATCAATGAACTCCCATTAGACACATATATATACAAAGATCAATGAACTCCCATTAGACACATATATATACAAAGATCAATGAACTCCCATTAGACACATATATATACAAAGATCAATGAACTCCAAATTACTTGAACTAGCACTATATATACAAAGATCAATGAACTCCCATTAGACACATATATATACAAAGATCAATGAACTCCCATTAGACACATATATATACAAAGATCAATGAACTCCCATTAGACACATATATATACAAAGATCAATGAACTCCCATTAGACACATATATATACAAAGATCAATGAACTCCCATTAGACACATATATATACAAAGATCAATGAACTCCCATTAGACACATATATATACAAAGATCAATGAACTCCCATTAGACACATATATATACAAAGATCAATGAACTCCCATTAGACACATATATATACAAAGATCAATGAACTCCCATTAGACACATATATATACAAAGATCAATGAACTCCCATTAGACACATATATATACAAAGATCAATGAACTCCCATTAGACACATATATATACAAAGATCAATGAACTCCCATTAGACACATATATATACAAAGATCAATGAACTCCCATTAGACACATATATATACAAAGATCAATGAACTCCCATTAGACACATATATATACAAAGATCAATGAACTCCCATTAGACACATATATATACAAAGATCAATGAACTCCCATTAGACACATATATATACAAAGATCAATGAACTCCCATTAGACACATATATACAAAGATCAATGAACTCCCATTGACATATATATACAAAGACTGAACCCATTAGACACATATATATACAAAGATCAATGAACTCCCATTAGACACATATATATACAAAGATCAATGAACTCCCATTAGACACATATATATACAAAGATCAATGAACTCCCATTAGACACATATATATACAAAGATCAATGAACTCCCATTAGACACATATATATACAAAGATCAATGAACTCCCATTAGACACATATATATACAAAGATCAATGAACTCCCATAGACACATATATATACAAAGATCAATGAACTCCCATTAGACACATATATATACAAAGATCAATGAACTCCCATTAGACACATATATATACAAAGATCAATGAACTCCCATTAGACACATATATATACAAAGATCAATGAACTCCCATTAGACACATATATATACAAAGATCAATGAACTCCCATTAGACACATATATATACAAAGATCAATGAACTCCCATTAGACACATATATATACAAAGATCAATGAACTCCCATTAGACACATATATATACAAAGATCAATGAACTCCCATTAGACACATATATATACAAAGATCAATGAACTCCCATTAGACACATATATATATACAAAGATCAATGAACTCCCATTAGACACATATATATACAAAGATCAATGAACTCCCATTAGACACATATATACACAAAGATCAATGAACTCCCATTAGACACATATATATACAAAGATCAATGAACTCCCATTAGACACATATATACACAAAGATCAATGAACTCCCATTAGACACATATATATACAAAGATCAATGAACTCCCATTAGACACATATATATACAAAGATCAATGAACTCCCATTAGACACATATATATACAAAGATCAATGAACTCCCATTAGACACATATATATACAAAGATCAATGAACTCCCATTAGACACATATATATACAAATAATAATTAACTCCCATTAGACACATATATATACAAAGATCAATGAACTCCCATTAGACACATATATATACAAAGATCAATGAACTCCCATTAGACACATATATATACAAAGATCAATGAACTCCCATTAGACACATATAAATACAAATAATAATTAACTCCCATTAGACTCCCATGTTGTAGGTTCGTAAAGTCTAGATAATGGCACACAGTTTTTCATCATTTTCTACTTTAGTAATCTGTGCACAAAATGCGTCGTCACGGTGAAGAAGTGTAAATTGTGATGGTAGTTACTAACCCTGTGTGCATGACTCTGTTGTTATTGTTTGTTGTTTTTTTTAAATCTGTAATTGAACGTGAATTGCGTTGTTTCATTGTACACAAGTAGTCCAGCATTTGGCAGGCAGTGGTGGTGGATATTGGGTTAGGTTGGGGATTATGGCAAACCGAAAAGATGATACGAAATAATGATTTTACTTTCTCTCATTCCTTCCCGTACTCGTGACACTTGCTCATGACCTCGCCGTGCACCCCCCCCCCCCTTTCTGATAGTAGTGAAATTATATTAAATTTGTTTTATTATTATTATTTATTTTTTCTCATCTTATCTTTAATGTCATCATTAGGACTTATTTTTTTTTCGAATTCTTTGTCTTGATCAGTGGCACAGCAGGGCATCAGTGTGAGTACTTAAATCCCCATCAATCGCATAGGGGGGCACCGTTGTGAAGAGTTGTTACGTAGAGCCCCCACCACACACACACACACACACACACACACCCTCCCCATATTTCCGGCAGGTACGTTAAGTTCAGTGTGGGCCCATTGACATCGTCCAGCCCAAATATGCAGACGGTCCTGAACACAGGATCTTCAAGACGACACTCCGACCCTTCAAGCCTCGGTCAACTTAAAGAATCGCTTTGGTAAAGATACCGTGTCATATGTTACTGGACTGTTACAAACTGAAAGTAAAAGTTAATCTGCTTCTTTCTCTGAGTATGTTTGGCCAATATATGTTGTCATGTAAATAGTAACGTACAGTTGTATGATACATGTATTTGTAAGAACGAGTGTTCATGTCTTCAATTACTGCTGTAAACGGACATACTAGCTTACTAATACACATATTTACTTACACAAATATAGGCTTACACAAGTAGAGTCCTTCTCAAAGACAGACAAAGTATCTAGCCCCCCCCCCCAAGTCTAAATGGACTTTTTCAAGAGGGCCCAACAAGTCCTTTTGCACAGTGTTTCCTACAAGCTCTGGAAGAAGTCTTAGTCTAGGGCCAACAAATGGCTAAGAGTGGCCTTGTACACAGACATATACATACATTACTTGAACACATATATGCTCTCACACACACGCACACACACACACACACATATATATATATATATATACACACACACAAACATAAACTCACACACACAAATACAAAAAGATGCACACATATACTCACACACCAATGCACTCACACACATTAACTCACCCACCTAAATATGCGTTTTTTTTATATTGGTCTGCATCCAGCTGTTGATGTCGTCTGCTTTACAGAAAAAAAAAAAATCTTTTTAACTAAAAACTACATTACCTACATATTTTTTTTATCTAAAAAAAATGTTCCCTCGGGGGGGGGGGTTCCTTGAAAGATACACAAACTCTGGGAGATGGATGGAAAAAAGAATATCTAGGTTATCTTGTTACTAAATGACCTTGAGAGATGAACTCTTTTAAAAAAAAAAAACACAACCATCAGACGACGCTGACACCAATTCTCGTCTTTTGACCTTGACTCTCCGTCCCGGGAGTGCAGACAAATATTTATCGCGTGGCACGCAAACTTATGGCGCAAAATCTCTTCACAAACAAGTTGTTATTTTTTTTTTATATATATACCACTTTATATACTTTCATCATTTACCAACCCATCTCCCATTGACATCTCCATTAGAAACGTCTACGTCACTTCCTGTATTTTATGAGCTCACCCAAGACCTTTACGAAAGCAACAGCAATTTACTTTTTTTTTTTCCCCTCTTTGATTTTAAATCAATGATACTGTTAAAGAAAGACATTACGACGTATAAAAAAAAAACATTGAGAATTTAGTCCATATTTCTTGGCTTCAAAGAAAGCAATGTGGGGGGTTAGAAATCGGGCGCGAGACGGGGTGATTCAGGTCAAAGTGGCCCTTGATATGGCAGAAGCGTAGGTGTTATTCATTTCACTAGGAGGGCCACTCTCAAATATTTTGCTGGGGGGGGGG
The DNA here is from genome assembly GCA_021962125.1 of Bulinus truncatus. NCBI lineage: Eukaryota > Metazoa > Mollusca > Gastropoda > Planorbidae > Bulinus > Bulinus truncatus. Next base: position 4,084,938 of record JAGDYQ010000021.1, read on the forward strand.
CTTAAGAAAGCGCCACACGTTTGAAATTGAGTCATGTATTTTGTTTGTACTTAGCAGAGGCGTTTTATTTAGGCTTAATGAAAATAGGCGCCCTTCTGGAGCTCAATTTGGTAAAGCCCCCACCCCTCTCCGCCCCTGATTTTACTAACTCGTGTATAAACCGATAATATAAAATCGTGTTACTGTTTACAACATTAATTATTTTGCATTTGTGCACATTAAATGTTTACAAAAATGTATAGGAATCTAATGATTGGTATATCCTCCAATGGGGGGGCATCAGGGCCTTAAAAGTTTCCTTTGTCCAGGGCCCCCAACAACCTGACAACGTTTCTAACTATGACCCCCCCCCAACCACCCCGTGACCTGCCCTAAAATAATCTAAGGACATCTTACTTCTGCTCATTTCAGCTCTGCTCTTGCAACATCTTTTCAACTGACCTCTGTTGAACTATTTCATCTGGTTATAAGCTCCAAGCACTGAAACCGCTTTTTTTCTTTTCATCGAAATTTTTAATCAACCTATTTTTTGTGAAGTTTTTCTTTTTTCTTTTTTTAAGTATCCTTATAATTAATTTATGTTTTTCTTTTAAAATGGTAAAGTGTGCTGTGAGTGAAATCATGTTTCCGACAAAATATATTGTACCGGGCTGAGGTGTTACGTAAAAAAAACTTGAAGTAGGTCAGATGCCGCGAGCAAAACAAAGATGGTGGGTGCACAAGTCACGCAAATCGTGCAGCCATTAAAAAAGAAAAAAACAAAATGGCGACAGTCATGAGATATATATATATATATACATGTATATGTATTTCCTAAATAAATAAAATCTTTGTTATCACTGTCACGTGCATTGAGGAATGTAGTTCATCTGTATGGGGAGAGAAATGAAAATCGTTCTAGTTAACTATCATTGGCTAATGTCTTTGTTGTTGTTGTTTGTTGAAGAGATGGCCGGTAGACTGATAGACTAACAGACAGACAGACAAGCACACAGAGAGAGACAAGGGCACAGACAGGCCAAATCACCATGCAGACCAGCAGAAATATGAAAATACGGATAAAAAGCAGACATATGAACATACATACAGGAACACATGCAGACATATATATTTATATATATATATATATATATATATATATATATATATATATATATATATATATACAGACAATGAGACAGTATCCGGCAGAGCAGACAATCCTTAATGCTGTAAACACATTAATACTCAAGAGGATATTTAATGAGTTGGACTAGACTAACAGACCAATCGGAAGACATATAATGTTAATTATAAATAGCCCCGAGGCAGTTTAATTTACTTTGTAATGTCAGTTTATCTAATAAAAGTATTTTCATGCAAATATTCGCGGTATTTTACAAATAATTAACTACAGATACTCATAAAAAAACTATACGCTATTATTCTAAATTTAAGTATGTGTATCTGTGTGTCTGTGTATCTGTGTGTCTGTGTGTCTGTGTGTCTGTGTATCTGTGTGTCTGTGTGTCTGTGTGTCTGTGTGTCTTTGTATCTGTGTGTCTGTGTATCTGTGTGTCTGTGTATCTGTGTGTCTGTGTATCTGTGTATCTGTGTGTCTGTGTATCTGTGTGTCTGTGTGTCTGTGTATTTGTGTGTCTGTGTGTCTGTGTGTCTGTGTATCTGTGTATCTGTGTGTCTGTGTGTCTGTGTATCTGTGTGTCTGTGTATTTGTGTGTCTGTGTATCTGTGTATCTGTGTATCTGTGTGTCTGTGTATCTGTGTGTCTGTGTGTCTATGTATCTGTGTGTCTGTGTATCTGTGTATCTTTGTGTCTGCGTGTCTGTATATCTGTGTATCTGTGTGTCTGTGTATCTGTGTATCTGTGTGTCTGTGTATCTGTGTATTTATTTGCTTGCTGGTTTTTTAGAACCAGGGCCGTTCTTCAGGATAAGCAAACTAGGTAGCTACATCGGGGCCCCCCACTTATAGGTGGGCCCTCTATCAGGACATAGATTTTACGTGCGCGGCCACTATAAACAAGAAAACCTGAGCCTTTGTGCTGGCCCCCTGGCTTAAACTATTCAACAGTTAAGGGTTACAGGGAAATTTTATATTCAATATTTATTAGGGCCCGAGATCGGCTGGATTTAACTTTTTTATCCTAAAGGCCCAAAAACATACAATTGCCTAGAACCCCTGAAATTATCGCTGCTTAGGTCCCCCCTCCAGTCCGAAATTTTCCCTTGCCCAGGGGCCTTCTACAACGTACCATTGTTACAAGGTATACTCGGTTGCAAAATAATGATTTCAACGCATCTTGAAATTGTTCATTGAGATTAAATATTTTATTTATAAAAGTCTAAAAAGATCACGACAGAATCCTATAACGAAATAACAAGCATTATATGAAGAAAGGTTACGTAGGCCTACCTGTTTTAAAGGGGTCAACCTGGTCTTGATGGGTGTTTTTGTTGACCAACGTTAACAGTGTTGTTGTTGTTGTTTTTTTTCTCTCCACGCTGAAAGCGCAGCCACCAGCGTTCCATCATGAGCACCCAATACCTCGGTGAGTTGCACGGGCAGCGAATGTTTTGTATGCATGGAACTAACATACGTTTACTTGCCTATTTGTATGCATGGAACTAACATACGTTTTTCTTGTCTATCTGTATGCATGGAACTAACATACGTTTACTTGTCTATCTATATGCATGGAACTAACATACGTTTACTTGTTGTATGCATGGAACTAACATACGTTTACTTGTCTATCTGTATGCATGGAACTAACATACGTTTACTTGTCTATCTGTATGCATGGAACTAACATACGTTTACTTGTCTATTTGTATGCATGGAACTAACATACGTTTACTTGTCTATCTATATGCATGGAACTAACATACGTTTACTTGTTGTATGCATGGAACTAACATACGTTTACTTGTTGTATGCATGGAACTAACATACGTTTACTTGTTGTATGCATGGAACTAACATACGTTTACTTGTTGTATGCATGGAACTAACATACGTTTACTTGTCTATTTGTATGCATGGAACTAACATACATTTACTTGTCTATCTATATGCATGGAACTAACATACGTTTACTTGTCTATCTGTGTGCATGGAACTAACATACGTTTACTTGTCTATCTGTATGCATGGAACTAACATACGTTTACTTGTCTATCTGTATGCATGGAACTAACATACGTTTACTTGTCTATTTGTATGCATGGAACTAGCATACATTTACTTGTCATAGTTTAACTAACTTTTGATGTCAGTTTTTATGCAAATAAATGCGTTTAAAATAGGGGTTGGGCCTGAAAATAATAGCTTCCAGCTCGACCATTCGCTGATTGAGGAAGACCAGAGCCGAATCTAGGGATTTGGGGGCCCGGTGTGGCTTGGCCTCTTTGGGGGGGTCCCTGTTTTTTGACATTCGACACCATGACATGAGATAATGCACTTACTATTTAAAGTAAAAAAGAAAATTTTAGGTACTTTCGACTCTGGGCCCCTCCCCCCCCTCTCCCCCCACCCTATGTAAGCCTCTGGGGAAGACATGGAGGAAATTGGTTTATTCACAACAATTGCAGCTTCAAGGCCGGTCCGGTTAAAAATTAAAAAAAAAAAAGTAACACGAAGAAGTAGAAAACAGATAAAAAAATAGCAAATTATTTATTAAAAATAGATTGAACTTGATAAACAAACAATTTATTTTCCTCTGCGATCTGTAATTGACTTTTGGATTTAAGTGCCGACCCGGACAAAATAATTTCAATGGCAACTCCACATAACTTCAAAAAACACCCAAACAAAAGAGCACGGGTACAGTTAGTGCTGCTGGTCACGTCTTACCCAAACACTGGTTGGTAATCTTCGCACTCCGTTCAAATCATTCCCCATTCTATTAATAATATAGGATTCGCCAAAATAAAAGGTTATTAAAATCAGCGGCGGCGCTTCAAAAATATATTATTGAGACCCGCTCTCCTGTAACAAATAACTAGGTCACTTCTAGCTATTTATAATTTATCAAAAATGTAGAGTTTATATTTTAAGAAATAAATAAATTTGTATTAGAAAAACGGATTTGTTTATTAACCAATTTTTTTTTGTTATTTGACAAAGTTTAAATTCACGACTGAGTAGTGTAATGTTTCCACAAAATTAAGGTTGAAATATTCTCACATAGAAATGTTATTTACAAGGAAATAATTATTAGTCTTCGGTTCCCTGTCACAAGCCGGCGTGAGGTCCCTGTAAGAATCAGATGAAATCTCTTAGATACTTTAAAACCAATAATAGCCCCATCGTAGCCGATAGTGCATTGGCCATGGAGGCACCACGGGAATTGTAGCAGTGACTATAGCCAACGGTCCTCACCGGAGATCGAACCGGGGACCCTGATGTATACAGTTGAGCGCTTTACCACACAACCATCCTTAGTGCGGGCCATGTAGGCAATATTGTATTGATCTTTACCTACCCTCCATTAAATGTTTGAATCAATCAATCAATTATGTATCTACCTATACATATCTTTATATGTATGTGTGTTTGTGTGTGTGTTTTGGGGGGAAGGGGGTTGATTCCAAGTGGGTGTGCGTGTGTGTGTGAGAGCCAACACGATCAACTGATGTATTCACCGGTATCGATTTTCAGCCCATCAACTGGCGAAGAAGCTGACGAGGTGGGAAAAACAACTTTTAAGTCGATTATCGTCTGCTGTGAATGCATTCATCAGATAGTTTCAGTGTCTGGGGCATTGACTGATCCCCCCCCCCCCCGTGGTTCGGGTCAAGTTCCGGAATCTTAGCCAATCAGCCACTTAGCAACCTTTTGCGCCGTTTTTTTTTTGAAAACCTGACGTGAAAAATCACAGCTTGCAACATTTTGGCGCCTTATTAAAAAATGAGTCGCCGAGCTTATTAATTTTGTAACATTAAGCTTATTAACTACATTTTAATGATAGGGAAAAATGGAAGTATTTGCCATTATTCCTAAAGTATGTCACATAAAGCTGTCCCGATAGTGCAATAACTTTGGAGGCACTACGGGAAGGGAACAATCCAGGACCTGAAAAATTCCAGTGGTTCTCACAGAAGCTGAAGATCGAATCCGGAATCCGGAACACCCCAGGTTTACAGTCGAGCGCTTTACCGCACGACTGACTGACTATACGCCCACTGAAATATACTACGTCGCTCCTCATCTTACGCCTACTACGTCGCTCCTCATCTTACGCCTACTACGTCGCTCCTCATCTTACGCCTACTACGTCGCTCCTCATCTTACGCCTACTACGTCGCTCCTCATCTTGCACCTATTTCCACGACGGCGTTCCTTCTCGCATATTTACTGATTATTTAAAATAATGTTTTGTTAATTTTTTATACTTTTGCATAATTGTCCATTTTATTATTTCTATGTGCTAATTATCACAGTCACTGTGAATCCTATGGAGTAACAAATCATTTCGATATTCAAATAAGGAATACATTCAATGCCGAACTTAGAGATTTGGGGTGCCCGGGGGGGGGGCTTGGCTTCTTTAGGGGCCCCTGCATTTTGACATATTCGACATCGTGACATGAAATAATGTACTTACTATTTAATGTAAAAAAAAATTGAGCCACCCCTTCAACCTGGGAGCCCGGAGGGGGGATTTTTTTAATTTGGACCACCCTCCCCCCCCCACCCTAGGTACGCCTCCCATTACATACAATAATACTTATTTTTCAAAATCGCGAAAGGTCACTCATTCTGTCACTCAATCTGTCACTGATTCTGTCACTGATTCTGTCACTGATTCTGTCACTGATTCTGTCACTGATTCTGTCACTTTCCGCATGTTATAAAGTAATTCTAATTTCTGGTCGCTTTCTTGTAAGAATTGATGGATGATGATAACCTTGGGCCGATTTTTTTTGTCAGGGCCTAAAGTTATATCCTTATTATCATCGAGCCCTTCTGACATGCACTTTTTACTACAGGAGCGTTGGCCGTTACTGGTCTAAGGTGCCATGGCAACCTTCCACATTGCGATACCTCATTTCAGTAACTGGTACTGCATATTCAGTACTTATGTGTGTCATTAAGTGTTAGATTTCATGAACAAAAAAAAAACAACAAATTTCCTTGTCATACACATACACACATACACACATACACATACACACATACACACATACACACACACGTACACACATACACACACACACATACACACATACACATACACATACACATACACACATACACACATACACATACACACATACACACATACACATACACACATACACACATACACACACACACACACACACACATACACGCCAGGTCTAAATGACGGTGTGAAATGGACTGATCTACAAGCCGACTTATTTTTTTTTGTTTGTTTTCTATTCAATTTTTTTTGTCAGAAATAATACATCGTTTTATTCAACGCCCCCCCCCCCCTAATCCCACCCTCCCACCCCCAACTTGTCTACAGCCTGTGTTCGCCAATATCCCCTTTCCGACCCAAGAGAACCACCCGGCACGCATTCGGCGTTGATTTCTGTCGTGTCACGGTCACCTAGTACTTACATGTCTAGGGTTTAAAACTTGGTCATGGGAGCGAGAGGGGGGAAAACTGATTGTCGGTTAAGTTGGGTCTTTATTCTAGACAGAAAGAGAGAGAGACAGAGAGAGATAGAGATAGAGAGAGAGAGAGAGAATTTTGGGGGATAAGTTGGAGGACGTGGGGTTAATATCCTTAGAAATATTTGTGGGAAATCATTTCAGCAGAGCAATGTTCTTGTGTGTGTGCGTGTGTGGGCGTTTTTATGTCTGGCATGTGAGAGTGTGCGTGCGCGCGTGCGTGCGTGGCGTGGAGGACTGCATATAATGAGTTGAGATGGAGTGTCGATATGTGCGTGCGTGCGTGTGTGGTGGATGTGAGTGGTACAGTACAGAGGAATATGCGTTTATAATAATCTCGGTTGAGCGAGTGAGTTAAAGCTGTAGTGCACGTAGGTTAGAGTACAATGCAGCGGTTATTGAGCCCGGACGTAGAGCAGAAATCAGCACAAAATTTATTTTACTTTGTAAGGGAGGAATAAAAAAAACAAAAACAAAAACAAAAAATTCGGCTGCTTGTGCACAAATCTACATCCGTCAAACCTGTCTGTTAATGTATCCGCATCTTCCTTCACTCACCTAAACACACACACACACACACACACAAACACACGCTTTTCATTTTCCTATCTACATAACACGCATGCTAACAGACAATATGAGGTACACTAATAATATGATCTTCGCTTCTTGTTAAGAAATATTTCTTAGATACGTAATTTCAGAATATAACAAAGTAAACCAGCATTGATGCATCGAACGCGATATTTTTTTTTTTACTATTATTATGAAGGATTTAATTTTTGTGTTTAACATAATGTGTATATTTAGTTTCTTTAACATTGACTGTAAGAGTTGGCCAGGATATGTGAATGGTTTTGAACCTTGGACAGCAACGACACAGGCTGCCTTTTTTTGGTGTTGTCACCCCAGAGAAACCACAACAGAGACCACGTGACTGATTTGGGATTTTTTTTAGGGGGGGGGGGAGGGGGAAGTAGCGATTGATGATTCTTTTACCCCACATATGTAGCAAAAGTAGGTATATATATATATTTAAGTTAATATATACTGGTAATAGGTTTGATTGTGTGTGTGTGTGTGTGTGTGTGTGTGTGTGTAAATGTTGGGAGAAGCTCCGACATAGTGCATTGTTTTCACCATATCCCCCCCCCACCGCTCCAGTGGCGTAGCCAGCTTAACTCGCGCCCGGGGCAAAATACCATTTTAGCCCCCTCCCCCCCCCATTCAAAAACCATATAATATAATATGTAGAATGTACCATTTGGTCCCCCTTTATGAGTAGCGCCCGGGGCATGATGCCATCCCCCTTTCTCCCCCTTCACTACGCCACTGCCCCGCCCCCACCCTTACCCCGCCTTTTTTTTTTATTTGTCAAACCATCTACAGAGTACAGATATAAAATAATCTTTATTATGTTTTTTTTTTAAATTTCCCAGACCTGAATTAGACAACGACGTATGACCTTGAGTGCGTTACCTTGTGCATTGTGACTCAAATGCGAAACTAGAGCTGAGGTTTATTTTTGTTCTTTATTCGCAGAGTGTGACCTCCAGACAGAAGTGACACGCTGACTCGACCTGACGAGTTTTCGCTTCCATCACATCGCGGCACGACCTTTCGTTCTTTTGTTGTGTTTTTTCTCTATTTGACGTTTATGACGTCATCATGGCCTCCACTTTAAGATGGTCGATGGACAGAAAGAAAATTGTCAGCGTGACAATGACGTAACCAAGCGGTGGTCAGTTCATTGGCGGTGACTTTGGTGACTCGGTGAAATATAGAGTACGACGAGCCCGGCTGACTCCAGTCGCCCATGTCTCCCCGTGGTGCCTCCGTGGTCACTGTATAAAGGTCACGACAAAACCGCCCCTGCTTTTGTTGTGGGATATTGATTCAATAGATAAAACCCCCACCTTCAGTGACCTAAAAGTGACTTAACCAGACATTCGGTTCAAATAATAGAAACGTCACCATCAGGCACGCAAAGAGGGTCATTGCCAGGGGGCCCGCATCTGTAAGGGGGCCCGCATCTGTAAGGGGGCCCGGCCGCACCGACCATGTAAATTTTTTCACGACTCATTGTTTATTAAGGGGCTCGCAATGATATATTGCCCTGGGGCCCTTATTGCCTCTCGGCGCCCCTGGTCACCAAGCGCAAAAACAAACAATAACGTAACAGACAGAGAACCACTAGCAACAGTAACATTACAAAGAAACGGTAACACAACAAATCGAAAGTAATGTAACAATGCAGCAGTAAAGAAGCAATCAGTCCACAACGACAGTGATATGACCTCACTGTTAGTACTTTAATATAATTGACATTCCATGTGAATGTTAAAAAAAAAACAAAAAACAAATACAATAATCCCAGGTGAATGTGAAGAAAACAAGCGGTCACTATCTGATCAGTCGCGTGATAACATAGTTACCAAGAAGGCTGGATAAAGTGACTAAACAGATGACCAATACTGGAGAGCGATCTGACCGTGGGTCTGCCAATCTTCCTATAGGTCAACGTGAGATCAAGTTTCGATCCCCATAAAGCTCGTCCTGGACAGATAAATGTGATCCATAATATCTGTTTATGCCGAGCTAAGATCCGTTCACATGTGATGTGATCCAAGTGACCCATGTGAACTTGAAATATGAGTGTCGCCTACCCCCTAGGTTTTTTTGTTTGTAATTCTGTTTTGTTTTTTTAAACTCTCTAACAAAAAAAAAAACCAACAAACAAACACAAAAAAAAACTCGTACAAAACCCCAAACAACTCGTAACCTTGTCAAAAAAGTGACATGCTCATGCTTAATAGCCCGGTGCCACGTCGAGACTAGGTCTTGGCTGTCATAAAATGTGAGATGGAGCAGAAGTGAATGTGTGTTACTCTGGAGTGTTTGGTGCGAGCAGGTTACTCACCATTGTAGGTTGAGTTACGTGCTCACCATGCCCGCACACACACACACACACACACATAAAAAAAAATAAATGCGTTGTATGATGAAATGCGTTTGGTCTTCGTGACCACAGGTCAAAGTGACATGGGACAACAACGCCTATGCAATGTCCCGAATCAGCGATTCAATGATAATAAAATAGATTATTTTTTTTTGTGTTTCCATAAATATTTAATCATGAATAATCTGTTACATCAAAAATGATCTCCCCCCCCCTCTCTCTCTCCCTCTCTCACCCTCCCTCATTCTCCTGTCCTCACCATTTTGTATTTCTTATAATAACAGAAGTTTGTAAATATGACCCATAACTTTGCACAAAATATTAGGTTAAGCCACCTCAGAATTAGGACATATTACGTCATACATTCACGCTGCGCTGCAAACCAAAAAAAAAAAAATAACTAAAAAACAAAGTGGGCTGGTGTAAGTTTGGTCTGCTGTATTTATCAAAATGTATTGTTGTCTCCCCCCCCCACCCCACCCTCATCCCCCTCCTCTCCCTGGGGCCACCTGCTGTTAGTCGACTCTTTGAGTGCGTCAGATGTAAATCTGATCATACCGTCCCCAGTCACGTAGACTGCTAGACTCGGGGGTGCCGGGATATGGGAGGAAACTATATATAGTGAAAAAACTACATCTTACGGTTCAGGGTATGTTGTTGTTAGTTTCAGATAGTATTAAGACAGTTGTTCTCAACATTTTTCTCCATGACTGTACCCTAATGGCTGCCAAAATATGTCCGCGAGTACCCCCCTCGCTCGTCAAGTTCGCGAATAAATGAAATTATTTTTTCTCAATGGAATGTGCTTAGCTTTCTCATTCGATAATTGGGGGCACGTGGTTTCGGAGATGATTCACGCAGCGAATTGGAGACTTTCTTCAAACCCTTGGGTTGTTTTAAACGAAAAGTTATATTTCCATGCGTTCCCCTTCATAACCTTTCCCCCCGCAACTCTTGGCGTACGTGACGAAAGTTAAACTGTTTGCAGAGCTTCAAGTCTAAATATAAGGAGGTCGGGTGGTCGTAAGGTGTGGGGCTGTAGAAGGCTCCCCAGGGCTCAAATCTTACTCAGAGACCCGAGTTTTATTTTTTTTTCTTTGGAAAGTTCTCAAGCTAACCTTAACTGGTACACTGGCAAAGCGACTGCGGATGTGCTCAACCCATTTCTCACGAGTGGCTGCCATAGCTGTCGTACTGTCCACTAAGGAGGGGGGATGAGAGAAGTGCACTTTTAATAAAAATTCGCCGCATAGAGAGAAGCGCACTTAAAATAAAATCCTCCGCATAGAGAGAAAAGCACCTAAAATAAAATCCGCCGCATAGAGTGAAGCGCACCTAAAATAAAATCCGCCGCATAGAGAGAAGCGCACCTAAAATAAAATCCGCCGCATTGGAGGTTAATAGTATTTAAGAACTGGATACCTTTAGTAGAGATTGATAGTGAACATCGGAGAACATGTGCGAAATTCGCCTGGTGAGCTCCTTGTAGCATGATCATAAAGGAATTTGATCCACAAGGGTGACCTTTTTGCAATGAGAAACCAAAAAAAAAAAGCGTCTTCAAGTTAGCATATCATTGAGCACAGATTTGCTCTGCGTGACGCACTGCTCCAGCTTGGACTCACAACATCGATGACCCTTTCTGTGACTTCATTTGTCTTTTTATTCTTACCAACAATCATTTTTTTAAAAACTTGTAATTAAGACTCTATGTGCAGTTTAAAAACAGGGGGGAACATGGTGCTTCGACTTCAGCGGCTTCGCTTTAACGAGGTTTTTTTCAAAGCAATACATAAAAAAAAAACGTGACAAAATGTGGCACAGAAAGCTGTAATGTCCTGAAGCTAATTATTTTTTTTTCATTACACATTTTAGTAATGAGCTATGGTGCGATATGGTTGGATATTTACCTTTATAAGTTAGAATTTGGCTTAATGTGATAATATTGGGTTGGGGGGGGAGGAGGGGGCACATTTTCAGTCAAAACCGTGGCCCTCTTGAGGAAACAGTGTTGAAGTCCTCCATCAACTTGATGAACTGAGATTTTGAAATCGAAATTGATATATCATGTGCCGGCCAACAGTCGAATCCCTTTGTCGACACTGCAGAGAAGTGGAGGAAACTGTGGATCGTGTACTTTTTGAGTGCCCCGGGTTGGCGGACCACAGGTTGGACCAATCTGGTAGCTCGCTTACCATGGCAGTCTCCAGATGTTGAGGGACACAGCGAGTTTGATCTCACGGGCTCTAAGAGACTAAGTCTCAGCCCGCAGTTATCACTGAGAGAGTTCAGAGAGAGAAATGGATATAATGGGCCACCCATTCGTTCGCTCCTGCACGCTCAGCAAGCCTCGTCATCCCGGCAATGGCCTTGATACAGGAGTTCCAGAGTACCACCATCCTAAGTAAAACTAAATCATGAAAATGAAAATTTCGGTTCATATTCAATTTAAAACTGTGAGGATCCCTTTTTAAATGTAATTAATCATGTAAATGTATGTTAATTTTCATTCAAAGTCTATATGAAACTCTCGTTGCGTTAATCTTATTTAAAAATGTGCTGTCTTAAAGTGTTAAATGTAACATTCATTATTTTTTTTTATTTTTAAACATCGCAAGCGGATTTGTATTAAAAGGTAAAACAACAAAAGACGGTAAAACATTTTTTTTAGCAGCATTATACTTTTAATAAAACAAAAAAATTGGGTTAAATACGCAGATTGACCAAGAAAGCTAAAAATAGCTCCTCGGACTGTTTTACTAAATGTCCCTGAACAGGAAATAGGCTATTCAAACAATGCAGAATGAAAACAGTTAACGAGAATAAAAAAAACAACAACCACACTTTATGCCTAAATAGTAATAAATAATTAGGTTACGTTAACCTCAAACATATGCCCGTACCCACGGGCACAATCAATGAAATAAAATGGCGAATAATATAACATAATGAGACCCATGGTATACATTTAAGTTGGCGAAGCGTTCGATATTTCGGAGATCTTTGTTATGAAAATCATACTTTTATCATTCTTTTTTTATTTAATTGATTTTAAATCATTGTTATCTGTTGAAATATAACAGATTTCTTATTCTATTCTAAAAAACACATCTGCGTTATAGCGACAAACATTTTTTTTAATGTAAAAGTTCTCATAGTACCTAAACGTGCTCGGAAAGTAAATGTACACATTTTTATTTTGTACTTGAATCTAAAAATCAAGGTGAACGCTTTCCTGGAAAACAACTTTCCACTTTCCACGGCTCAGGAATTGATATTCCTCAAAGGAAAACCATTTTTCGGTTTGTTTTAAATTCTTATTTTATTGTACTTAAGAAATGTCCTTGGATCGTTGCGTTGTGGAGACGAAAATTCGACCGAGATAAAAAGTTATTTTTTCTGTGGTTAACTTTCTGTGCGAATACACACACACGCGCGTAAATATCATGGGAATACACACACACACACACGCGTGTAAATACCATGGGCGTTGTTTTTATGCCTCACTCCCGCACTGACTGTCCTTGCCGCCCCCCCCCACTCCCCTCCCTACCAGTTACCCAACAAACCACATAATTGTTCAGAATCGCCCTGCATTCAAATCAAAGGTCGAACCTTAGTCCGGATTATGCCCCTCCCTCCCTCCCCCCACCATTACCCCCTCCCTCGACTTTCTAAGGCGGGAGGGGGAAGGGGGGTAAGTAGGGGGGTTATATTTGGTCTTTCCGTGCTCTCTACACGTGCATTAATGTGGGTCAAGGACTTGCAACGGCCTGCCATGGTCCCGTCTTATCTGAAACAATGAACTGGGGAAAAAAAAATATTCTGATAATAATAAAAAAAAGGTAAAAGACCAAAAGAAAATTAAACAATGAAGAGAGACCCGTCCCCCCCCCTCACTCACTCCCTTCACCCCTTCCCGCCCCACTAACAATACATAAGAGGCGGAGGACGGAGGTGGTGGGAGGGGGGGAGAGGAAAAAATAATATGAGCTAATCTCGCGAGAGACAAAGAGAATCAACGAGACGAGACATAAAACGAGACAATTTTTTTTTTCTGGAACGAGGCGGAACCAAAACAGGAATGAAAGAAGTCTGCGAGGGTCACATGGGTACTTTCTGCTTGGTACAGGGTAAATATTAAAATAAGAACAAAACATCACGCACCCCCTCTCTCTCCTCCCTCGCCCCCCCCCCTCCCTCCGGGCCAATAGTTGTCTTTCATGTTTATTTTTTTTTTTGTTCCTATTACTTTATGGTGTACCGCCTGTTCCAGATAAGCGCACCCCGGTATGGTTTGTTTTTTTTTATTTCCGTTGGTTTTATTTTACAGCCATGTAGTAAGTAAACTGTAGATCTGTGGCCAGTGCGGCCGAGAGAGGGGGGGGGTAAATGCCCAGGGGCCCGGCGAGTTTTAGGGGCCCGGACTGAGCTCGCCAATCAACTTTTGAAAACATTATTATCAACACGGAGGGGCGTTACTGCCCTGCCCAGGGGGCCCGGAAATTTCTGTCGGTGGGCCTATCCAGTGGCGCCGAGAGCCAACACGGGCCCCAGGGCAGAACATCATTGCGGGCCCATTAATAAACTATAAGTCGTGAAAAAACTGACATGGTCGGGACGGCCGGGCCCTCTTACAGATGTGGGCCCCCTGGCAATGACCCCCCATGCTCCCCTCTCTCGGCGTGCCTGGGCCTATCTGTGGTTATCAGAGGCGGGGTCGCGACACACCATTGGTAAGTGAGCTGATCTTCAGTGGGTCAAACCAAAAAAACAAAAAAAAATTAATCACGACTTAGCTATGAATAGGTACAGTTAACATTATACATGTATTTAATTTTGTTCTATCCTTTCTTGAACTTTCTTCTTACAAAGTGGGTTACGAAGACCGAGCGAGGTTTCACTGAGTAGGTCGCACATCGCCATATTTTTGAGACCCACTGCTGTGGAAAAATGTTTCTTTGTTGCACTAGCAGTGGCGTAACGATTAAAAAAGGATGGGGGGGGGGGAGGGAGGGGATTGCGGGGGCGTTCCGTTACTTCCGGGAACACTTACTTTGTCGCCAGACAGGGGCGGCATTTTAATTACTTCCGGTAGTAATATTGGTTGTTTTGTTTTTTTAAAAGTTCTTTGTCAGTGCCGAACCTAGGCATGTGGGGCCCTGGGGAATCGGCCTCTTTGGGGGCCCCTGAATTTTGACATTCGACAGCGTGACATAAAATATTGCACTTAATATTTAATGTAAAAAAAAATTGGGCCCCCCTAAAGCTGGGGTCCGGGGGGACTTTCGAATTGTGACCCCCCTCCCACTCCCCCACCCTAGGTACGCCTCTGGTCTTTTGTCTTTAATCGTGAGTATGATTTATCCAACTGTTGCTTGTTATTGATCATCATCACACCGGGATCAGCTTAAATGACGCATTAAAGAAAAACCCAGAAAAACCCAGAAAAACATGTAATAATCAAAATGATATCAAGAGGGAAAGTTTGTGTCAACATATACGGCGGCAGGGCACTGCCGCACGATTTCATGAGGTTTGGTTAGTATGTTTGATTTATGTCTCGAATACTATGGGGTGGACGGGGTGGTAGAGGTGGGGGGAAAGAGGGGTTTTAACCCATCACGACTTGCAATAAATTACATCTTTGTTTATTGTTTGTTTTTTCCTTTCGCTTTTCTTTATCTATAGGTCGGGTTACACCAAAAACGTCTGGGCTAAAAGTTAGTCGTGAGTAACTCACTAAAATTCTTTTGATTTCAATCATTTAAAAAAATAATAATAATAATAACAGTAACAATAACATACACAAACATCAGGCGACAGTCCATTAATAAAAATGATTTTTTTTTTTTAAATTTTCTTTCAACCGATTGAATGACAATTATTTTCCATTTGAAAGAAATTTTCAGAGATATGATTACATTTATCATTTGTCAAATTTATTTTTCATTAAATATGATAAAATAATTAGTCTATGACCCATTAGTTAAACTGAATAATGGACATTCAGTGACGTAACTTGGGAGGGGCGTAAGGTGGGGGTAGGGGTGGGGGTGGGGGAAGCGTTTCTTCCCGGGCGGCACATATTTTTCCACTTTTAGTATTTTTCTGGAAAACGGGCCGCATTTTTAGAGTTCGCCCCGGGCAACGGTAAAGCAAGTTACGCCCTTTTTGTGAATTTTTACTATGAAATGGAGTGTAATAGAGTGTTATTTTTTTAAACACAAAAAAAAAAAATTGATATAAAAAATCGACTTTGACTGAACCAAGGGGCGAATGAATCCATTTTATATGTTTTACATTAGATTTAAAAAAAAAGATATAGTCGGAAGTCATACGATTTGGATTAGGGAAAACTTTAGTGGACGGATTAATCTCAAACGTGGACTTCTTGGTTGTACTCGAGACATTTCACAGAACCAGGATGTTGGTGAATAATTTGTTTAAGTTTCACCATTGTTGAACGGTGCTGTGGAGGTAAACGGAGCTAGAGAGGGTTAATGTAGTGCCTTTCCTAGGGGGCCCTATCAGTATGGGGAGGGGGGGAGGCTAGTTGAAAGTTCCTTGGTTCAGTTTGGGGGGGGGGGATGGGAAGGGGGCTAGCAGAGAGCTCCTTTGATGTTTCGGGGAGCCGCACATAAATTTCATATGATGTATAGAAGACCACAGAAGAGATCTCATAAGATGTTTGGGAGGGGGGGGATGGGCCCATACAGAGACTTCCATGGATATATGAAGATCTAGAAAATATTTCCAGAAATGTCTGGGAAACGCAGCAGAGACTTTAATAGATATCAGGGGGACCAAGGCAGAGAACTCTAATGGAAAGTACACTTCTGCTGAGTGGGTTTATGAGGTATCTTGTTAGATTATCCATTACATCTTCTTTAGGCTTAGAAATATTATATATATATATATATATATATATATATATATATATATATATATAATAAAAACAACTAGCTAACTAGAAGCTGATTTATGAATCTTTTATGATTCTTTTTTTCAGCGAAGGACAATGGCGAAATTCGATCATGAGTATGTGTATATAAATAGAACAACCCACAGTTTCATGTCTCAAGATGGTAAACTTGTAAATGTGTACGTCTGTGTTTGTATGTGATCGTTTTGGAGTGGGGGGGGGCTGGGATTAGGGTTGTAATCTTCCCCATAACTCTTGTGTATTTCTGCTCCCCCCTCCCCTCCCCCCTCCCCTCCCACACACACTTTCTTTATTCTACGCTGTACGCTTGCTGAGAAAATGTACGTATTCCTTTACATTTAGATTCTTTATTAGCTTTTAATCACATACATCACAAACATACAGCGAAAAAAAAACTGCCTTCTATCGGAATCCGCCCTTTCTATAACCTCCCCCCCCCCCACCCCAATGAAAGGCCCATAATTACCTAGTCTCAGCGAACTCCACAAAGAAATTTTAGCTAATAACAACCTCACTGACCTAAGTAAAACGCGTAGTACAGAAGGGGAGGTCACTGCCACCAGTGTAATCGTACGCAACATGAATGATTCTAGGCCCAGCGGTTCCCACGGTGTGTGATTGCTACTCCAAGCAATATAATTATTATCTGCTTGCACAAAACTAGGTAGGAACTACTAGGAAACTAGGTGGGGACAATGAATTAATATTGAAATAAATCGTTGACGTAATAAATAATAAGAAAAATATATAATAAGGTAAGCCTTAGAAGTTTCTTGATTGAAAATCATTTTAAAAAAAACAGCTTCGTGGGTTAAAAATAGACTGGCAATCAATAATCTTCACCAACATACGCATTAAAATGCATAAGATACCAGTGGTCCTCGCAATATGTTTTACAGCTGTTAAACGTATCATTGGTCAAACGATAATTATTAATTTCCATTTCATTCACACCGTTGCTCGGGGTATATCTGTAAGTCATTGAGAACACTTAGTCTCGCAACCCACTGTCTGGAAACCTACTAACCTACAAAAACTAAAAATAGCGCATCCAACGACGTCATAGGTCACCAAGAAAGACCGGAGTTTCTGACAGCCAATAGCACGGATCTCTGTGACTTGAAGGTCAATTAATGATCCATGTAACCTTTGCCCACTTCTCAATATTGTTCTAGGGCATGGTGTATTAAAATAAAATGCGAATTTAGGTTTCTGTCTTGTCAACATGAAATATTCAAAACAGACTTTTTTTTTTTAAATTTTCGATTTTAAGTTAAAAAAAAGTGCGCAATTTTTTTTTTAGCATCGAATTATAATTCGATGAATTAATTATAAAAACAAATAATTTAAAAAAGTATTTTAAAAATATTGTTGTGTTAAAATTATTGATTGATTAATTGATATATTTATTATTTTAATTCACAGCAAGCTAACGATGAGCTACTCATTTGAATCACTATAAAAAAAGACATGTAGGTAGGTAGGTAGGTAGATAGTCAGGCAGGCAGACAGACAGACAGACAGGTAGGTAGGTAGGTAGTCAGGCAGACAGACAGGCAGGTAGGTAGGTAGGTACTTTTTGTGTAATAATCAGGTTTTTACAAATTAATTGCCGATGTATGCAGTCTAAAAATAAACTGGAATTAAAAAAAAAACATTTTCATAAAGTCAATTCATGGTGAAACCAACAAATTTCTTTTATTATCATCATTTAATTATTTTTATCAATTGTGCACTAAATAAATCAAAAGGAACACTAAAACACCCAATTCTCAATGTAACTGTTTTAATCTTTCGACACTATGGCTGAGTCATCTTCATGTTGTGTCCACTTATTTCATCATAAAGCCTTGTTCGTGAACTTCAGTTTTCTGTTTAGGTCATTGATCTGGCATAATATTTTATTTCCTTAATTTTTCAATCTCCTCATCATCAGCAAACATGAAAATAAGGTCAATGCCGGACTACTGTAGGGTAATGTTCACAGCACCTTCACATGGTCGTCTCGTGCTTGATGACGAAATCCGTGTGACGTCACAGAGTATCGACACATGTTCTTCTAACATAACTCTTATCAAGAAATCACCCAATCATCGAGTATCGAGGTTACGGAACTAGGAATTTTCCGAAAGCCATGTAAACAGCTTTACTGGAATGTTCGCAACATGTTGTTGTTTTTATAGAGGTGTTGATCGGTTATTCAGATAATTAGGGTGATAAATAACGCGAAAACAATATAGGATTATCGTAAACCATATACATGGTAATCTTTTTTTATTAATTGTGTGCAATCTTTGTTGAGATTAGTAGAAGAGTTTTGAATTCGTTAAAAGATAAACCTTCAGGTATTGGTTCCTTGCTGCAGGTCGTTGGGTTCGAAATTAGTCACTGCGTTTATTATGGTATTGTTTTGATTTTAATAAATGTAACAGCTGTAGAAGGTCAAATTGGCAGTCCTATTTGTTTCGGTTCAAAGTTTACATGACGTTTAAGGGTTCACTCTCGGACGATAAATATACAACATCAAGTGTGAATGCGGTCATATACATTAATAATAAGTAGCATTTCAATTATATAATAGAGACATCAACAGATCGAATGAAAAATTTCACTTAGTTTTTTTTTTTCAATTCGTACATCTATCGATCTGTGTTGAGTTCAACCCTTACTGCGCCTTGTCAATAAAAACTTTCATGAAGCTATGCTAACGATTGTTTATGCTGCAAAAATCGATAGATTGTAAGTTTGAATGTGAAATAAAGCAATAATTAGCAACATTAAAGAAGAATGCGGACTTTAGTAAAATAAAAGCAAAGTAGTTTTTTTTTTCCAGATTGTCTATGTTGGTGTAATATTGCCAATATAAGAATGAAATGCAATATTTTTACCGATTGAAACTGTAGCTAAAACTGCAAAACATTTAGTTCTGACCTTTCTAGATCCCTACCTCAGCTGATACTGCCACGGCCAAGGAAGGTCATCGCAGACCCCAGGTATCAGGTCTTCCCTGAGAAGAGATTCTATACCCCCCCCCCACACCACCACCATAACCAGCGGTCTCAATTTTACAGTGTCACGCAGAATACTAAAGTTTGAGGTCAATGCAGGACTGCCAACTACATTCTTGAAGAATTATCCAGACAATTTATGGAAAAAAAAATGAAGATTATCGTAACAAAAATATTTTAAATAATTTAAAAAAAAAAACAACATATCCCGATGACAAAATAAATTATCCAGGTGAATTATTTGTTAATATTCTGTGTACACCAAGATTTACATAAAAATATTTGAATAAAAAAAATAACCAGATTGGCGGAACCCATTGATAAGCAGCTGTGATGAATTATTTCAGACACCATAGTTCAACACACTAACAACACCTGACGGTTATAAGTATTGTGGACGAATTGTGAGAGCATACATACATACATACATACATACATACATACAATTAATACAAACAATCATACTCAGGCACGCATTGCACCTAACACACACATACGCACAATAACTATGACAATACAATAACACACTGAAACACATACAATATTACATATACCTTCCATACATAAAGATTTATTATTTTAAAGAACCCCATGTACCGCTTTCATGACTGTTTTTAATTCGAACAAATAAATGCAAATTATTCAAATCGTTCATGTGCACATAAAAACATGCTCCCACGTTCCTAATTCTACTGTTAAAATTAATTAATAAATAAATAACAGTGTATCATTATTGTTTTTTTTTCATATGTTATATACTTGTGTTTAAAAAAATATATATAAAAATAGTACATTTAATAAAAAAACTGCGCTAGCAGTAAAATAAAAAAATAATGTTAAGCTTTTTTTAAACTTCATACTTGTACACAGGGCCGTGGCTAGCTACTGTGACGTCAGCCAGAGCCGGGGCTAGCTACTGTTGCGTCACACAGAGCCGTGGCTAGCTACTGTGGCGTCATCCAGAGCCGTGGCTAGCTACTGTTGCGTCACACAGAGCCGTGGCTAGCTACTGTGGCGTCACACAGAGCCGTGACTAGCTACTGTTGCGTCACACAGAGCCGTGGCTAGCTACTGTGGCGTCACACAGAGCCGTGGCTAGCTACTGTGGCGTCACACAGAGCCGTGGCTAGCTACTGTGGCGTCACCCAGAGCCGTAGCTAGCTACTGTTGCGCCCTGTGCGAATTAAATTTTTTTCGGCGCCTTCCTCCCAATCTGAAAAGTGCAATCACATTTAACAGCGCCCTTCATAGTTTCGCACAAGCAGTACCCTTACTTCGGGGGGGGGGGGAGCGTTTATCAGACCGCAAGACCCTATGGCCCATAATGCTCTATAAACAGACCAGCGCGTATTGTAGTACGCATTAAGGATTTTTGTTTTGTCTTACTTGGTTTTAACCATGCAGTGCTCCTGAAAAGAACAAACGGCGGGTCTAATGAAAGGGGAGGGGAAAATATTATTAAAAGAAAAGTAGGTGAATGGAATGTGTCTTTGCGTGTATGTGTGCCTGTATATATATATATACATATATATATATATATATATATATATATATATATATATATATATATATATGTTGTTAGTATCTGGTGAACTCTGTCTGCCCTTGGTACACATATTCGGCACATAAATCAATTTTTTTTTTCTCGTCACGACCCCGTCACGAGTCGAACACGACGCGGCGCTTGATTTGTTTCTTGATGTAGAACTTAGAACCATTATAATATACAGGCCTTTGTAAGAGATGCACATAAACATACACATTATACAGCACACACACACACACACTCATACACACACACACACTCACACACACACACGCAGTTATACAAACACACACAAACAAAGGTACTACTTCAGAATATGCACGCAAGTACATGAGGACGGAACAGTCCGCTATTGAGCTTCCGTTGTGTGTGTGCGTGTGTGTTTGTGTGTGTGTGTGTGTGTTGGTGCCTGTTTATTTCTGGCATAGCGACGGACACCTGGACAGAATCGACCCGGCCGCACTTAGTTATTATCAATGGTGAGCGGACATTAGATGAGCAGCGTGCACCGCGTGTGAGTGACTGTGGTCTGGGCTGACCCGTGAGCAGCGTGCACCGCGTGTGAGTGACTGTGGTCAGGGCTTACCTGTCAATGCGGGAAACAGCCCTGCATTTCAAAAAAATATATTACAATACTTTTGTTTTAATATTATACATTTTTAAAAAAAATATATTTTCAGGACATATACAGTGGATTCCGCTTAATTGGGACACCGCTTAATTGGGACAGCCGCTTATTTGGGACAAATCTCAAAGGAACCAAACCTAGAAGCCAATAGTAAATGTGTATGTTTAATTGGGACAGCCGCTTAACTGGGACAAAAAGCCTCGGTCCCGATGTGTCCCAATTAAGCGGAAATCGACTGTATTTATGTATTTGTTTTAAAATTTTTTTTTTTTAAAAGAACGTTAGGCCGGCTGCTAGATGGACGGAGCGATCCTAAAAGCTTTACTGGAGCCCTGAGCCATGCAATGTCCCTCCCCTCTAATTCCCCGAAGGAAGTGTGGGGGCAAAGGTTATTGGCTTTGCGCATCATTGGAAGGAGTCAAATTGTTTGATGCGCAACCTAACGCCGAATAGACCAATAGAAAGACACTTTTGTGCGCTCCGTTGTAGTGTTCGACGAGCCGTGTGCAAATCTAAAGGGAACAATGTCTGCTATGACATAACCTAATTTCCAGTTTTTCACTGATTGTCAAATGGTCATCCAGAAATGAAGATTTCTTTAGTGCCAGAGTTGAATGAGTAAAATATTAGTTATGACGTATATGGACAAGAATCAACCGGGATGGAAGCGATGCAAATATCACCAGTTGTTTATGTTTTGTTTTATTGAACCCAGTCCCTAAGCTAAGGCAACTGTTAATAATGAATATCAATTCAACACGTGCAAAGTAAAGAGATATAGCATAATAAAAACACATTTAAATAGTAAGGTCTTCTGTTTTGTATCGTGTGTTCTTTTTTGTAGGTCAATGATATTACTGGTCAGTCTGGTGTACGTGTTTTTAGACCGTATGAGATTACGCTGTTCCAATACTTTTAATTGTATTAAAAATAATACTATAAAGAGCCACATTATTATCAACTCAACAATATTGAAGAGCCGCACGGGGGATTCTAGGAGCCGCATTGTCTCCCTTTCCTGTACAGTTCATTTTGTATTTTGCCGTGTGTAATTGCCAGTGCAGCCTTTAAACAGTGGAACATCTGAATGGCTTTTATACCCAAGTACAGACCTCAGATCTCTAACAAATATACGGCATTGCTCGTTATCCAATCCACTGAGCCTCTTCACTTGTTCGAGACATTTTCTTCTAAAACATTTGTCACATTCTGTCATTCTAAATATCAACGCCTTTATTACAGAGAAATAAATACAATTTTAAGAAGAAAAAAAAAAGTTAAAAAAAAAAAACAAATATCACAGCGTCAACCTAAAATACAGTCGATTCCGCTTAATTGGGACACATCGGGACCGAGGCTTTTTGTCCCAATTAAGCGGCTGTCCCAATTAAACATACAAATTTACTATTGGCTTCTTGGTTTGGTTTCTTTGAGATTTGTCCCAAATAAGAGGCTGTCCCAATTAAGCGGAATCCACTGTATTTGTCATTTCGTTGTCTATTTCTTCTCTGTTGGCTGTCACGTTGTGTGTGAAAACTTACAAATCATTTCATTTGTTTAAGTTGAAACGCTGGCATTTTTTTAGAGAATGAAACAAAAATGTCTAAAATGGGCCAGGCACAGAGGAGAAATGGATAGAAGAAGAAAAAAAAAAGAACAGAAATGAAAAATGCCTGTCAGCTGCAGTGACCTTGGTTCTACTTTTGAAACTGCGGCTTCCAAAAAGATAGACCAAAGTCTAGTATGCCAAGGACGTGACCAGAATAAGGAGGAAGGATGGTGAGCCAATAGGAGAGCTGTTTACATTGAACAGCCAATGAAAAATAGGGCTGTTATAAACAAAGGGTTGCATCATGAATATGGCGAGGACTTCGTGAGGTTTGAGCAACTCAGAAAAAAAAAAGAAAAAGAGAGAGGAAACGAAAACTAAAAAATGTAACAAACGTCTTTATTCCTCCATCGATCTGTCTGACCATTCGACATTCTGCATGTCATCCTAGTTGTTTATATGTAACAGCTTTCATTAACTATTAGAGTGCATACTTAAATTCTTTTTCTAATTTAACTAGCTGCACAATTAAACAGAATGGGAATATAAATACAAACACGACTGCTAATGATTATGATTATGTTGCTTATCTATTTAGATCAGATGATATATAGTTTTGCAGACTACCATGTCTGGTTTAGATCTACTGTCCATCTAGTGAGTAGACAGCCATGTATGGGAGAGATCCAGTGTCTATCTAGTGAGTAGACAGCCATGTATGGGAGAGATCCAGTGTCTATCTAGTGAGTAGACAGCCATGTATGGGAGAGATCAAGTGTCTGTCTAGTGAGTAGACAGCCATGTCTTAAATCAAACTTCTTAGTAATGGCCAAATGAGGGATATCAGTCTTTGGGAGCCCAAGGCAAGAGGTGGGGGTGGGGGGTGGAGGCTCTAGATAAAATTATGGACTCCTAGAGCATCCGATTTAAAAAGCAATTGTACTGAAAAGGTGGGAAATGGTTGGTGGATTCCTTGGCAGTGGTACTCCTAGTAGTGTATCTTGTTTGACTGTCCACTCCTAGTAGTGTATCTTGTTTGACTGTCTATTAAAACGGCTCTTGCTGTTTTGTTCTTAGTATCTGTCTATCTATATCTATCTCACTGAGACATGTAATAGATGATAGATGTATGGGCAGACTTACGGACATAACATATAGATAGATAGATAGATAGATAGATAGATAGATACAAATAAAATGCATCATGCAGACATTGTTACCTCCTTGCTGCTACTACTTACGTAGCTGTGATGGTGTGAGGTATGCAGCTGGGCTGGTAGACGGCTGTCAGCACTGCTTCCCCACCCTCCCCCACCCCCTTTTTCAGGCGCAGCAGACTTAGCCCTAATTATTTTTTTTTTATTTTGTTTTTCTAAAAAAAAAATATCTCGAGCCTTGGGTTTATTTTACCGTATGTTAAAGAAAAACATCTAAAATGAAATATAATCTAAATCCAATGTCTGATGAACGTTACGATCATAGGATAAGATCGACTGGAACTAGATGTAAACAACAAGTAGACATTGACACGGAAACACAGAATGGATTATGTGGCATACAATCATAAGCAGTTAGGCTATTTATTATTAAATGATTAAAGTGTTATCACTGTTGAGAGGTGTAAAAAAATATATATAAATAATTGTGTTATTAAAGAAAATATCGTTATCTTGAAAGGTAAAGAGGTACATTCATTATTTTTTGTTTTACAAAATATTTTTTTCTAATTTTTTAACATTTAGATTGGTAGGCCAAAATGGCCGATTTTACAACTTTCATAATCTAACATCACCTGCAGCCCCAGGGGGCCCTTTGTGAAAGTTAGGGCACCGGTTGAAAGAATGAAATTGTAAGGGCCCCCTATACTATAAATTTGAAGAAACGTGGAAGTATAAATGTATATGTTTTTCAAATTTTCAATTACGTTCATACTCTTAAATATTTTAACAAAATTATATATATATATGTAACAGAAGATTACAGTTATTCTAGTCTCTCCTTAGTCTTTCATAAGGTTGTTCCATATAACCGATTTCCCAACTGTCGCCACCACAGAACCCTCGCAACTGACCCCCTTTCTTCCGTCACTTAGACCAGATCATCAAAATATTATATTTAAAAATACAAATAAAACCTAAGCAGAAAAATAAATCATCGATGTATGACATTTTTGTGTCTGTCAAGTGACAGTCCTTGCTCCATAAACATCTGTTGTTGTTGTTGGTTTCCAAGAAATGTCACGTATCGAGACATTAAAGAACCCCTACAAATGCAATATATATATATATAATTTTAATGAAGAACTATAATGTGTCTGAGTTGACTTAATCATATT
Source organism: Bulinus truncatus (assembly GCA_021962125.1). Lineage (NCBI taxonomy): Eukaryota > Metazoa > Mollusca > Gastropoda > Planorbidae > Bulinus > Bulinus truncatus. The sequence goes on from JAGDYQ010000021.1 coordinate 4,110,551, forward strand.
TGTTGCCGTCTAAATAAGTTGATATTGTATCATTATCACTATTTCGAACAAATGTCTTTCTTGCATTTGATCTTATGAAGACAAATGTTGAAGATTATTTCTTTTATGTAAGGGGAGAGAAGTAGGAAAAAACAAAAAAAGTTTAAGGAGAAAAAACACAACAACGAAACAAAATGGGTTATTGGAAGTTTTTTTTCCTTTGCTACAGTCACGTGACTCATTCAGCGTGGGTTGACTGAGTTCTTTTATTTTAATTTTTTAAACCGGAAGTATAATGTAAACTACATTCTGCACGTGCGCAGCTAGACGGCCCTTATCTTGTTCAGATGTGACCCTTTTTTTTTTTAAAAAAAATAAAGTATTCCTGGGGGGGAGGGTGGGGGGGTGGGGAGGGGCAAAGGGGGTGGGGGTATTTTGGGAAAATCGCTGGATGTCCGTTGTTGTTAGTTTACTTGAACTTAATTGCTGTGCAGGGCCGTGGTTGGTGTGAACGGGAGTCAGGAAAGTAAAGTTAAATGTGACTGCATTGGTTTAGAATAGTGCAGTGGTGCTCTATTTTTTTTTTTTTTGCGATTCGTTGCGCACTAATAAATCCTATTCAGTTTTCGCGACAGTCCTGTGAAGCAACAACATAAAATAGTCAAATGCTCGAAATTTTTTTTTTTTGTTGACATATTTTTGGTTAAATAGTTGTAAACGGTCGCTGCGACCCATTTCAAATCAGCCCGTAAGCCACACTTCGAGAACCACTGGGAAGAGAAAAAATAAAACTTTAAATATCAAATGATGAGACACTTTTAAAAGACGAAATGTCTTGAGTACAAATAAACAAAAAAAAATTACCAGTTTCTTTTATTTGACAACAAAAAAATTAAAAACCTAAAAAAAAAAGAAAAAATGTAATTGAATGAACAGTGCTTGTGAGAGTCCCTGTAATGCATAGGATTGGACTTTTAATTGATTGATTTATTAGTAATGAACATTGATTTAGTATTGAACGTTTGGTTTGGAATAGATACCTCGCATTAGTAGGATTAAAGTGGATGCTTTAGAACATGAATCATGATTGGTTATCTATTGTTCATTTTATTATTGATTACCTTAGTATCGAGTCCCTTAATTTTAAATCGAACCCTGGACATGTTTTCGAGCCCTCCTCCAACCAGAGGCGGAGCTACCGTAAGTGGCGACCCGAGGAGTAGACTAAAAATGCTGCCCTCTTGGCGTGCCAAAAAAAAAAATAAAGTAATGCAGTACGGAAGATGTCACCTCTTGATAAGCGGCAAATTAAGTGTGGTCCGGGGGCATAAAACCCTGGATGCCTGGTCATTTATTGCACAATGATGATTCACGGATTTCTATATGATGTTGTCCTGGTTTGAGTAAAATAAAAAAAAAAATAAAATAATATTTATTTCGCTTCTGTCCTTGACTGGGGTTGGGGGGGGGGATAATAGTTTAGTGATCTTACAAACCAAGGTCAAGGAAGAACCGTGGTGCTCCGGTACTGGAACAAGAGTCACTGGCAGAATGCCAGACCTTGCAAGGTGGATGTATATTTGATGGCATACGAAGACAATCGCTCAGGAATCCACGTTTCGTAATCTTTTTTTTTTTGAATGGAGTCCAAAATAAATGTATCGTGGAAATGGACGTGCTATCTCTATAACTATTTGTACATTGTTGGGGGGGGGGAGGGGGGAGGGAAGGTTGGGGGTCGGGGAGGGGGAGGGTTAACGTCAACCTTTTCAACAATAACGGCCGAATGGAGGCCGAATTGATTTCTAAATACAGCAACTAGACTCATTAAGTAATTTGATATGCGTTTGATTATATTTTTTTTTCCACGTCCGCCATTAACTTAACTTACGGCTGCATGGTTGTTGAGGCAGACAGATAGATAGATAGATAGATAGATTACATAGATAGATTACATAGATAGATAGATAGATAGATAGATGGTAGACAGATATATTAGATAGATAGATATATTAGATAGACAGATAGATAGACAGACATAGATAGATAGATAGACAGACAGACAGACAGACAGACAGACAGACAGACAGACAGATAGATAGATAGATAGATAGATAGATAGATAGATAGATAGATAGATAGATAGATAGATAGATAGATAGATAGATAGATAGATCAATGATCTTCTACCCGTCGTACTTGCTCAGCCCCTACCCCTCTCCCCCTCCCCCCCCCCAATCAAAATATAAAAAACAATCAACAACCAACCACCCAGGTATTAATAAGTCGGTCATTATCTGGTATGTTAATGTATTACTGCTACCGTGGGCGAGGTCACGTATGCCTCCAAGTCTTCTGTTCACTGGTCTACTACCACTGCCTGACTGTGTGCGGGGGGGAGGGAGGCAGGCCGGGGGAGGGGGGAAGGGAGGCCGGGGGAGGTGGGGGGAGAGAGGGAAACTGCTGAGTGAGACAGTCCTTGAAACACAAATCATCAACTTCAACATTAGTTTTGTTTTTGTTGTTTTATATTGTTTTTGTTCCCCCCCCCTCATTCAATGTGTCCATACAGACTGACCTGTCGAATTGACCATACTGATCAAAACAAGAATATAGACCTCGGTTTAAGGTCGGGTTTTTTTTTTGTTATCATTGTGCCACATTATTTTTTAGTTATAATATGAGACTGACAGTTTCCTAGGCAGAGACTTGTTTATGTTTAGGCTGAGAAAATAACTGCTTAGGCCCTCACTTCTAATGTCCCTTGTCGGGACAATAAGTTAGCCTTTTACCAAATAAATACATAACCTAGTGCCCTTGAATTACATCCATAAAGATCTATTCTTACATGGAACAATGTCTGCAAATATGATCTAGCTGATTGCATTCGAATCTCTCTGTCTCTGTCTCTCTCTCTCTCTCTCTCTCTCTCTCTCTCTCTCTCTCTCTCTCTCTCTCTCTTTCTCTTTCTCTCTCTTCTCTTTGTCTATAATTTTCGTTGCTGTTTTTTTCAACATATATACTAAACAGTGTAACTAAACTGTAAAGAGCTGTCACTAAACTGTAAAGAGCTGTCACTAAACTGTAATGAGTTGTCACTAAACTGTAAAGAGTTGTCACTAAACTGTAATGAGTTGTCACTAAACTGTATTGAGTTGTCACTAAACTGTAAAGAGTTGTCACTAAACTGTAATGAGTTGTCACTAAACTGTATTGAGTTGTCACTAAACTGTAATGAGTTGTCACTAAACTGTAATGAGTTGTCACTAAACTGTAAAGAGTTGTCACTAAACTGTATTGAGTTGTCACTAAACTGTAATGAATTGTCACTAAACTGTAAAGAGCTGTCACTAAACTGTAATGAGTTGTCACTAAACTGTAATGAGTTGTCACTAAACTGTAAAGAGCTGTCACTAAACTGTAATGAGTTGTCACTAAACTGTAAAGAGCTGCCACTAAACTGTAAAGAGCTGTCACTAAACTGTAAAGAGCTGTCACTAAACTGTATTGAGCTGTCACTAAACTGTAATGAGTTGTCACTAAACTGTAATGAGTTGTCACTAAACTGTAATGAGCTGTCACTAAACTGTAATGAGCTGTCACTAAACTGTAATGAGTTGTCACTAAACTGTAATGAGCTGTCACTAAAATGTAATGAGTTGTCACTAAACTGTAATGAGTTGTCACTAAACTGTAATGAGTTGTCACTAAACTGTAATGAGTTGTCACTAAACTGTATTGAGTTGTCACTAAACTGTAACGAGCTGTCACTAAACTGTATTGAGCTGTCACTAAACTGTAATGAGTTGTCACTAAACTGTAATGAGTTGTCACTAAACTGTATTGAGCTGTCACTAAACTGTAATGAGCTGTCACTAAACTGTAATGAGTTGTCACTAAACTGTAATGAGTTGTCACTAAATTGTACTGAGCTGTCACTAAACTGTAATGAGCTGTCACTAAACTGTATTGAGCTGTCATTGTAAGGAAAGAACTTGTCTTTAAACCCTACAACAAAGCATACAAAAATAACAACATAACAACGTAAAATGTTACGTAAATCAAAACCAAAACATACGAGTCAACTTCTCTTTTCAATTTGTCCTGAAATCAGCAACAAATAAAATTAAAACACCAAACTCTTTGATATCTTTTATCTGATCATGTAGATTAATTAATCGCTTTTAATGCTAGCGTTCAATTTTGGTTGCATAGCATTGGTTCCAGCGGCATGGCTGTTTGAAATGTTTATAGATCAAATTTTGAAATCAAGTGTGGACATAGACATTTAGAGTTTTAGACAATACGACCAAAAAAAATAATGAAAAGTGTATTCCAAGAATCAACTTGACATTTTTTTAAATGTCTCTTTATTCATAAAACTCACAAATAGCCATTTCATAAAACCCTTTAGTAACCATTTCATACCCCCCCCCCCCCCCAAGTAACCATTTCATAAAACCCCCAAATAACCATTTCATAAAAACCCCGAAAATGTAAAAGCGGCTTTGAATACATTAAAAAAAAATTTCTTCCGGTAGGTATTACTACAGCCACTAGGTTTGTTCTCGAGCTTCATTGCAATTACATTTAATGTACATAGATAAGGCGACTAGATACATTCAGGAACGAAGATCTCTGGAAAATGGCAAACCAAAATACCATAGATCCCATAGATCTATAAGTGTCGAGGAGGAAATGGAGATGGATCGGCCACTCGCTAAGGAAGGCCCCCAGAAGACATCACGAAAATGGCTCTGCAGTGACACCCCTCCCCCCCCCCCCAAGGCCAGAGAAATGTCGGCCGCCCAAAGATCACTCGGAGAAGGTCTTGCGAGCAGGAGATGAAAAAAAAAATCTGCAAACAGACATGGGGGAAATTGAAAAAGGCCTCCCAAAACAGAGTGCGCTGGAGAATGGTTGCAGAGGTACTTTGCTCCGCAAGGAGTTCAAGGAATTAAATCAAGTAAGTTAATTTATAATAATTTATATCATCTTACATAAATGCCCTATCAGTTTGCACTAGGTCCGGCTTTTCTATCTAATATACCTCTTCAGTTGTCGCCCACGGTATTAATATCTTACACAGAATCATGTTCTCAAGCACGGCTCATGTATTGCGAGATTCCAACTTCAGAAAAAAACTAACCAACATAACAGTTAACTCCAAAGAGCAATTTGTAAACACCGTATTGTTGTTGTTGTCGTCATAGTCTAGAAATCGATGGGAAAAACAAGAATGGTTGAATCTGTTTTTCATCGGTGCACACAGGGTAAGTTGAGAGAAGATAAAGTACAGACGGTTTTAATCTGTGTCTGTTTATATATCGGTCCGTCTCTCTCTTTCTCTCTCTCTGTCTCTCTCTCTCTCTCTCTCTCTCTCTCTCTCTCTCTCTCTCTCTCTCTCTCTCTCTGCCCCGCTCCTCTTCCCCTGTACGGTCTCTCTATCCGTCTCTGTACTGGCGGGAAGTCGCACAATACATTCTCAACACAAAAAATAGCGGTGTCTATCTATCTATCTATCTATCTATCTATCTATCTATCTATCTATCTATCTATCCATCTATCTATTATTATCTTTCTATCTATCTATCTTTCTATCTATCTATTAGTATTTATCTATCTATCTATTTATCTATTAGTATCTATATATCTATCGATTAGTATCTATTTATCTATCTATCTATTTTTCTGTCTGTCTGTAACATATATCAATCTTTCTTCATATCTATCTAATCTTTTCATCTATCTATATGTCCCTACTTATCTCCTTCCCCTTTCCTTTCTCTTTCTGAGTGTTGTATTATTAGTGTGACTACATTAATGTTTACATATCTGTGTTGCTGTTGTTGTTGTTTGAAACATTCATTCCTCGTTTGACATTTCCTACATTCTTAATAATTTATGTAACAAATATTTGCTAAATTTCAATTTCTCTTTCTCCCTCTTTCTTTCTTACCTTCATTAATCATCGTGTTTCAATACGTATGAATTTGTTAATATATATATATATATATATATATATATATATATATATATATATATATATATATATATATATATATATATATATATATATAATCGTTTCTCCCCCTCGTTCTGCTGGGCGACTGTTTTGTTAGACAGAACGATTTTCTCCAACGTGCAGATCATTCAAGGTTAGGTCATATCGACCTTGAAGCAGCACGTCGGGCAGGTTAAATATATAAATAAACCCTCGCCCATAGAGCGGGGGTGGGGTAGTGGTGGCGCTTGCTGCTGTAAGAACCACCGGTTGTGGTGGACGAGAGCGGGTTGTGGGTGGGTGGGGGTGGAGGTGAGGGAGGGGTGTTGTCGGGTGATGACGATGGAGAGGAAGTGGGGGAGGGGGTGGTGGCGGCAGAAGTATGGAGTAGATATCTTGTTGAGTTGGGTGGGGAGGGGGGGGAGATCGATATGATTGGCAAGTCGATAGATGAGGGTGTTGAGGGGGCGGGAGTGGGGCGAATAGAAAGGCGCTCATCGGCGGGAGCAGACTGTTCAGAGACTTGGATATAAATACTGACCGAATTACACAAATGAATGATAGTTATGACGACTGGCTGTTAACACAATGAAACGGGAAAGAAAGTTGAAAGTAAGAAACACTGGTATACAGACACACACACACACACACACACACACACACACTGACACCAGTATGGGTATGGATAGGATCGTGGAAGGATGGCCGCTAGCCGAGAGTGGAGAAGGGGGGGGGGAGGTGCCAGATTCTGTTGTACTGATGGGCAAACGAAGTGGAGTTTTAAAAAGTTCATTCGGGGTCAAATCACAGTACATGTACTTTTTGTAGTGGGGACGTTTAATTCATGATTTTCTTTTTCCTCCATGTCAGGCTAGAGTGATTGTGAGAACAAAGCCATATCAGAATTGTTCATAATATATATCTAAGGGTGGGGGGTGGGGGGTGGGGGAAGCAAATATATGATATAGGAGCCCGAGGCATAAGTATCTATAGCGGGATCCCTTTTTAAGCAGTAGATTGAATGTGAACTAGTACTTCGATTGGGGGGGGGGGCACCTTTAGAAGTGGGATCTAGGTAGGTATTTATTTTTCTCAAACATAAACACAGGCCCTGAGTCGTGCACTGTCATTTACATCCCAGATTATGTCAGATTCTCTTCTGGATTTTTAGAATCCCCCCCTCCCCCCCTCCCCACACACACCTTAATTATCCATGTCTGTTTAGGGAGGCACCACGAGGTGGCAAGACAACAAACACACACACACACACACACACACACAGAATAATACTTGCTATATTGTGGACCCTCTCTATGCCTTGCTTAGCAGACATATGCCCCCGCCCTCTCTAAGCCAGTATGATTGGCTGCCCATTAGAAACGCCCTTGAAAAAACAAAAAAAACTGCATAATTAACGCACAATAAATAAATAAATTAAAAAAAAAAACGTAATTATACTAAAACCGCTATAAATCATTTTTTTTTAAAAATCGCTTTTGTTTTTTGTCGTTTCCATGGTTACCAATAACGTTCTATAATTAAAAACCCTTTTGTTGGTTAAATTAATTTAAAAAAGACCGGGTGTTGATTAAATAAAGGCCAGGAAGTTGAAACAGCCCCCCCCCCTTTTTATTTTTGCATTAAACTACATATTTTCTTTTTCTTTTCTGTTTTTTTTTTTTTAAAAAAAGCATGTCGACCGTAAAGTCAAGATGACTAAAGCTAACATAGATTGAGGAATGGGGTGGGTTGGTGGGAGTTTGGCTGGTGTATACCGTAGGGAATGAGTTCTTGTCTTTTTTTAAAATTTTACTTCTTTTATTCCTGTAACGTTATAATCTATCTAAAGCTATTGTTACAATTCCCTATATATTTTTTGATTGTCCCGACTACGGTTGCGTGTCTTTTTAAAGTGTTTTGTGCAATACAATAACTCGGACTGCAGCTCTTAATGACCTCATGCGTGTCTAGCAGAGGTGTGCGGATCTTGAAATTTTAGCGTCCGCGTCCGTCCATGGATTTCTATCAATGATCCGCGTCCGCAGAATCTTACAACATTGGTTTGCAGTCAGTCCGCGCGTCCGCATTGCTGAAATTTAGCTGTTTAAATGACTTGAAATTTTTTTTATGGTAACGTTAAAGAAGATCCGCGTCAGTCCGCGAGTCCGCAACTTAACCATACGAAGCGTCCGCTATTTGTCCGCGGATTTGGAGAAGTCTGCGGATCTGCGTCCGCAAGCGGACGTGTCCGCTGTCCGCTCATCTCTGGTGTCTAGTACTGCTGTACACTGTTGTTTACTGCTAAACACTGTTGCATACTGCTATACACAATTGTTTACTGCTATACACTGTTGTTTACTGCTATACACTGTTGCATACTGCTATACACTGTTGCATACTGCTATACACTGTTGCATACTGCTGTACACTGTTGTTTACTGCTGTACACTGTTGTTTACAGATAACCCTAACCCCAGTAGTACTCAAACTGTGGGTCGCATGCCCCCTTTATAATTTTATTTGGTTTAATCATTCTTTTTTCTTCTCTTGTCAAAATTTCCGATTTCAAATTTCGCGCTAGTTTGACTTTTAAAACTCACAAACAGCTATCCCGGCTGTTTTTTTTTTTTAATCGCTCCAAGGGCGGGTTAAGTGTGTGTGTGTGTGGGTGCGGGGGGGGGTCTCAAATTACATTTTAAAAAAATGTATTGCTCGTTTTAAACTCGTCACCTCAAAATAGAATGGGGGGACTACTTTGTAGCCTTCCGCTCCTTCCACAGCTGCTGTTGCCATGTAGACATGGGGAGTTAACCGAGTTTCAACCCCAGACGTGTCATAATTGTCTCCTCATAGTAACAAATTCCTGGAAAATACAGTGCGCATTGTTTGTTGCCTTCCCTATACAACGCAACCCCCCCCCCCCATTACCTTTTGTTATTATTGTGAAAGAGCGTCGGGGTTGGGGGGGGGGGTTGGGCGTCTGTGCTATGACGTCATCATTCCATACTGTGTTGATTGGAGGCACGACGCTTTTAATGTATGTAACCCCCCCCCCCCTCATTTGTCTGTCGATTTTATGTCTCGGCTTCAGAATGAATTACCTGGACTGTATGTATAAAGGTTTGACCGATTATAAAACTGGCGGGTCACTATGACCTGCTTCTGCCACCGCTGTGCGTTGTCAAACTGACGTCGTTCATCAATGGCCGCCGTAAGAAGGGAAGGGGGGAGGAGGGGGGGAAGGTGCACCCCGAATGAGTTTAGAGCCCCCTCCCCCCAAGCTCATGGAGCGCCTTCCCACCCCATTAGATAAGCAAACTGGAGGGTATCTGTGATCAGATGGGGCTCCTGATGGCGGAGATTTTTCATGGGGGCCCAAAGTATAACCTGCCAGTATCTTTATCTTCCATCGCAAACAGAGCTCTTGCCGCGAACAGGAAATACAATATAAACACTGGTGTCGGAATATGGCGTACTGAGGCTGGCAGACATGGCGAGTGAGGGGGTGCGGGGGTGGGGGAAAGGGCGGGGGCGGGCGGGCTCAAAATTAAGAGGCTTCCAACTGCTCAAATGTTTTACAGGAAGGTCATCAAACTGTTATAGACACTTCGTACTAAATAGTATCTGATAACGTAAGGATAGGATAGCATGTCATATATTAGATCGTTAAAACCGGGCAGCGGACCACTACCGGTCCGTGGATCAAATGTTGCTGGGCCGCCCAAGAAACATACAATTATTTCCTTTTTTATTTACTGTGGGTGTATTTCTCTCGGGATTGTGCGATGTTCCATGGACGAGAGGTTAACCGGAAGCTGAGCGGCTGTAAGCGGCAGTGGCAGTCGAAAAAATATATAATACCCCCCCCACCACACCCCCACCTCTTATCAAACGTCGACGGGTCCGCGGCGAGAAAAAAGATTGGGAACCACTGCTTTGAACCATTCAAGGGAATGGTTTTTATTGTGTCCTAATTTCATCTACAACATAGCCCGTAGTGCAATGACCTTGGATGCACCACGGGGAGATATAGCGGGAACTTTAACCATGACCTGAAAATATATCATCCACGGCTCCTCACCAGGGCATGTCAGGTTGACAGTCGAGCGCTTTATCACATGATCATAAGTCTCCGCCAGGGAGGAGGGGGGGGGCGATCGGACAGCTGACCGAAAGGTCCCGAGTTCTGACCCAGGTGAGTGCCGGAACATTTCTCTGGTCAGACCCGTGTCCCCAAAGTTTACCCAGCGTTACGAATGGGCATTTGATGGGGTAAGTAATGACAACTGGGCATTTAGGACGTAGCTACACAATCAGGTGAACTTTATCTGAGCCCAATTTGAGCCCAATGGGCTGTATGGGCTCTATAAGGGGCGCTTTATTTACTTACTTACTTTAATGCCTCACTATACATTGAGGCTCTTCCCTGGCGCCCCAAAAACATATGGAGGGGACCCCACTTGTCAATCCATTGTGAACATTTCAGTTTTTCTTTTCCTTGTTTTTTTTTGGGGGGGGGGGCGGGGGGATGTGGTGGAGTGGGGTGAGGAGCGAATGCAGTTAACAAAGCTCTGTGTTGAGCACTTTTTTCTTAATCCGCTCATTTGGGGCTATGTTGGAGGCCCTCAACCAAATGTACATGTCGGGGACCCCCCAAAAGCCTCATATTTGATAAGAATTTCTATGGGAAGGGCCCCCCCATGAGCTAGTAAGGCGCTTCTAGGATAGTTGCCGACTCAGCCTTTCCATGAGAACGGATGTACTTTTCAGTTTAGTTTGTTAGTATATATAATTATTATTTTCATTATTTTATTTTTTGGAGGAATCGGAAAAATATGAGACATTGCGATATTTCAAAAAAAAAATAAAAAAAAAATTAGTGAAAGTTTCTTCTTGGCAATATCCCAGCAACATTTTTTAAAAGATGACCTTTTCAAAATGATAAAGAAAATATTATGGTATGTACAGGTTGAATGGAATCGTTGGAGAGAGGTCACGGTGACCCGACGAGGTCGAGCTGACACGTCTGGAGGATTTGTTCAGTTGTTGTTGTCCTTTATTTTTTTTAAAACCTAACGAAACGGAAGATACAAAAGTGAAGAAACTTTAAAAAATAATAATAATAATAATATTAAATTTATGTTGTGTGTGTGTGTGTGTGTGTGTGTGTTTGTGTGTGTGTGTGTGTTTGTGTGTGTTTGTGTGTGTATTTGTGTGTGTGTTATATGTCCGCCTGAAGTTCTAATTGGAGATTTTTATCGTCTGCCAATTATGTCAAGACGTATTTATAGAAGACACCGCCATATGACAATGTCTATCGAACTTGCGAAGCTTTTATATATTTATGAGACTGATTGCATGTACACGTGTCTACTAAAAAGGATCGGGCAGGGGCGCCACAACAAGAGGGTGGGGGTGGATCACAAACTTATTATAGGTACACCCACGATAGAGCCCAAGACGATGGGTATACAGAAGTCTTTTAAAAACACTTGGCCATTGGTTGGATTGTGTGATGCAGTTGGTGATGATTGTCAGGGGCCCATGAAAAGCAGCCCCAACCCCCCACCCCCACCCCCGGTGTCCGGGGTGTCATTCACTGACACAACAACCCGAATGAAACAATATAGTGACGACACCTTATCCACGTACCGTTTATCTACTATATACAGTGTAACGTTGACCGACCAGACACAAGTTTCTACCTAAGGTCCTCTTTGTTCATTAGTCAACCTCTGACCTGAATCTCTGTGTCATAGTGACCAATGCTAATGAACCATTTTAAAGCTATTCACGTTGCTTTAGTATTGAAAAAAAAATTTTTTTTCTTTCACTCACATTATGCAATACGGTCAATTAGAACAGGAAATTTTTGTTTCTGTCTGTACTATAAGATTATCTATAAAAAAAAAATATTAACAATGCAAATTTGAGCGTTTTATTAAAACAGTAGAATAGCTCATGAAAAGAAAAATGAAAGTTGTGGTTATCAGAGGTAAGATGAAGGACACTAGGTTGATGAGCAACGTTTTGTGTTTGTGTGTGTATATATGTGTGTGTGTATGTGTGTGTGTGTGTGTGTGTGTGCATACGCGGCCGCACATCAATTCTAGACTCTGGGGTCTCTGGTCTGATATACATTTGAACAAAGAAGGACAATCGGTGAGATTTAAATTTTACCAGAGAAGGTTGAAATGGGAGAGATGGGAAAGACGGGGGGGGGCGATATTAGATATCACTTTAGGGAAGTGGGGTGGGGGGGGGATGAAAACGAGGCGGGGTAGAAATATTGCATGTCCTGAGCTCCTTTTGGGTCAAATCCATGTTTCAAGGGCGTCGCAAAACTGGCGTAGACCTGGAAGTCTTACGGGAGAATAAAGAGAACGAGAGGAAAAAATGAGAACCGCAACATCAACAGAATAGATGGAGAGAATGAAGAAGCGTGCACATGACAATATTCATTCTTAAATTCTCTCTTATTTATGATTACAATTTTATTTTTTTTTTGGTAAAGATATTAACACAAAACAAAACAAAAAAAAATTGTGTGAACCGGATGTTATTTCTCCTTGACTGTTGAGCGGGGATGACAACGGCTTCATCCCCCGAGCAATGTACGAGTGATGGGATTATTTGCAATATCGCGATACTTTAATAAATACAGTAATAAATTTAGTAAACATAAACAATACTTTAATAAATACAGTAATAAATTTAGTAATCAATACTTTAAAAAATACAGTAATACATTTAGTAATCAATACTTTAATAAATACAGTAATAAATTTAGTAATCAATACTTTAAATAAATACAGTAATAAATTTAGTAATCAATACTTTAAATAAATACAGCAATAAATTTAGTAATCAATACTTTAATAAATACAGTAATAAATTTAGTAATCAATACTTTAATAAATACAGTAATAAATTTAGTAATCAATACTTTAATAAATGCAGTAATAAATTTAGTAATCAATACTTTAATAAATACAGTAATAAATTTAGTAATCAATATTTTAATAAATACAGTAATAAATTTAGTAATCAATACTTTAATAAATACAGTAATAGATTCAGTAATAAATACTTTAATAAATACAGTAATAAATAAATATTGTCATAAATGGCCACAGTTGTTAGATATTAAAAAATTTACAGGGTTTTGTGACGGTAGTGGCGTGGAATGTTAGGAATAAGGATAAACAGGGATAAACTGTGATAAACAGGGATAAACAGTGATAAACAAGGTTAACACTGATAAATCTAGAAATAAACAGGGATAAACATGAATAAACAATGGTAAACAAGAGTAAACAATGATAAACAGGGATAAACAGGATATGCCTTTCTTCAACCTAGTTCCGAGGGGGTCGTATGGTCGTGCGGTAGAGAGCTCGACTGTCGACCTGGTTCGATCTCCGGTGAGGACCAAGGCAAATTTTCAGGACATAGCTAAAGTCCTCTCTATATCTCCCGTGGTGCCTCTTGCACTATCGGATATGGTGGGTGGGGGGGGGGGTGAAAGAAGGGCACCATAAAAACGCGTCCCATTTGGTGGTTTATAGGATCTAAGAGATTTCATTCCATTTGGTTTTTAAATGCTTTGAACGTAACGTTTTCTAGTCTTGGACAATTTTCGTCCAGAAGGTCTGTTTTCTAACAGCACTGTCTAGTGTACAAGTCTTATTTACTTCCCCTTATGCACAGGTCAGACAGATATTAATTATTAATTTTCTGAAAAACTTCTTTGTCGTGGTGTCAGGTATTGCAATGGGGGTCAAGGTCACCGCCATTTTCTGTTTAATATTGTCACAAAGAAACATTCCAATTAAAAAAAAACATAACAAAAACAAAAAAAAAAAAACCCAAACATGATTCCTCCCCCCCCTCCCCCCCTCCATGGACCTTGATCTATATAATCAATCCCTGTGGACGCAAGTGATCCAAGACCTCACCGCCAACATTTGTCTTCACGGCCACTATGAGCCCCGGGGTATAAAGTGCCAGACGCTTGAACCAGCCCCAGCAATATCGTCTACTTATTTGCTCTCTCTCTATTTTATTCTTTCTTTAAACTCATTTCGTGTTTTTTTTTCTTTTCTAATCTGATTCTTTCCACCGTTCTTTCTATCTCCCCCTCCCCTCCCCGCTTTCCCACCTCTCTTTATTTCTCTATCAACTATATATTTTATGGACACTCCCTTCTCTCTCTCTCTCCCCCCCCCCATCTTTCCACTGCACCCCTCCTTCCCCGCCACTCAGCGGATAATGCCCACCACCGCCCTGCCCCGCCACCGCCCCTCAGCCAAACGTATTCTATTCCGTCCAGTCTGTTAGGACTGCCCTGACCCAGACAGAGCCTAAATTCTTGCTTCATCCACACCGCTGCATACGAAGAAAGAAAGAAAAAGGGGGGAGGGGGGTGGGGGGAACCACACAAAAAAATAACATAACAGACACACATACACTGACATACAGACACACATACACTGACATACAGACACACGTACACTGACATACAGACACACATACACTGACATACAGACACACATACACTGACATACAGACACACATACACTGACATACAGACACACATACACTGACATACAGACACACATACACTGACATACAGACACACACATACACTGACATACAGACACATACACTGACATACAGACACACACATACACTGACATACAGACACACATACACTGACATACAGACACACATACACTGACATACAGACACACATACACTGACATACAGACACACATACACTGACATACAGACACACATACACTGACATACAGACACACATACACTGACATACAGACACACATACACTGACATACAGACACACATACACTGACATACAGACACACACATACACTGACATACAGACACACATACACTGACATACAGACACACATACACTGACATACAGACACACATACACTGACATACAGACACACGTACACTGACATACAGACACACGTACACTGACATACAGACACACATACACTGACATACAGACACACATACACTGACATACAGACACAGACACACATACACTGACATACAGACACACATACACTGACATACAGACACACATACACTGACATACAGACACACACATACACTGACATACAGACACACATACACTGACATACAGACACACATACACTGACATACAGACACACATACACTGACATACAGACACACATACACTGACATACAGACACACATACACTGACATACAGACACACATACACTGACATACAGACACACATACACTGACATACAGACACACATACACTGACATACAGACACACATACACTGACATACAGACACACATACACTGACATACAGACACACATACACTGACATACAGACACACATACACTGACATACAGACACACGTACACTGACATACAGACACACGTACACTGACATACAGACACACATACACTGACATACAGACACACATACACTGACATACAGACACACGTACACTGACATACAGACACACGTACACTGACATACAGACACACGTACACTGACATACAGACACACATACACTGACATACAGACACACATACACTGACATACAGACACACGTACACTGACATACAGACACACATACACTGACATACAGACACACATACACTGACATACAGACACACATACACTGACATACAGACACACATACACTGACATACAGACACACATACACTGACATACAGACACACATACACTGACATACAGACACACATACACTGACATACAGACACACATACACTGACATACAGACACACATACACTGACATACAGACACACATACACTGACATACAGACACACATACACTGACATACAGACACACATACACTGACATACAGACACACGTACACTGACATACAGACACACATACACTGACATACAGACACACATACACTGACATACAGACACACATACACTGACATACAGACACACATACACTGACATACAGACACACGTACACTGACATACAGACACACGTACACTGACATACAGACACACATACACTGACATACAGACACACGTACACTGACATACAGACACACATACACTGACATACAGACACACATACACTGACATACAGACACACATACACTGACATACAGACACACATACACTGACATACAGACACACATACACTGACATACAGACACACATACACTGACATACAGACACACATACACTGACATACAGACACACATACACTGACATACAGACACACATACACTGACATACAGACACACATACACTGACATACAGACACACATACACTGACATACAGACACACATACACTGACATACAGACACACATACACTGACATACAGACACACATACACTGACATACAGACACACATACACTGACATACAGACACACGTACACTGACATACAGACACACATACACTGACATACAGACACACGTACACTGACATACAGACACACATACACTGACATACAGACACACATACACTGACATACAGACACACATACACTGACATACAGACACACATACACTGACATACAGACACACGTACACTGACATACAGACACACATACACTGACATACAGACACACATACACTGACATACAGACACACATACACTGACATACAGACACACATACACTGACATACAGACACACATACACTGACATACAGACACACATACACTGACATACAGACACACATACACTGACATACAGACACACATACACTGACATTCAGACACACATACACTGACATACAGACACACATACACTGACATACAGACACACATACACTGACATACAGACACACATACACTGACATACAGACACACATACACTGACATACAGACACACATACACTGACATACAGACACACGTACACTGACATACAGACACACGTACACTGACATACAGACACACATACACTGACATACAGACACACATACACTGACATACAGACACACATACACTGACATACAGACACACATACACTGACATACAGACACACATACACTGACATACAGACACACATACACTGACATACAGACACACATACACTGACATACAGACACACATACACTGACATACAGACACACATACACTGACATACAGACACACGTACACTGACATACAGACACACGTACACTGACATACAGACACATACACTGACATACAGACACATACACTGACATACAGACACACATACACTGACATACAGACACACATACACTGACATACAGACACACATACACTGACATACAGACACACATACACTGACATACAGACACACATACACTGACATACAGACACACATACACTGACATACAGACACACATACACTGACATACAGACACACATACACTGACATACAGACACACATACACTGACATACAGACACACGTACACTGACATACAGACACACGTACACTGACATACAGACACACGTACACTGACATACAGACACACGTACACTGACATACAGACACACGTACACTGACATACAGACACACGTACACTGACATACAGACACACGTACACTGACATACAGACACACGTACACTGACATACAGACACACGTACACTGACATACAGACACACATACACTGACATACAGACACACATACACTGACATACAGACACACATACACTGACATACAGACACACATACACTGACATACAGACACACATACACTGACATACAGACACACATACACTGACATACAGACACACATACACTGACATACAGACACACATACACTGACATACAGACACACATACACTGACATACAGACACACATACACTGACATACAGACACACATACACTGACATACAGACACACATACACTGACATACAGACACACATACACTGACATACAGACACACATACACTGACATACAGACACACGTACACTGACATACAGACACACATACACTGACATACAGACACACATACACTGACATACAGACACACATACACTGACATACAGACACACATACACTGACATACAGACACACATACACTGACATACAGACACATACACTGACATACAGACACACATACACTGACATACAGACACACATACACTGACATACAGACACACATACACTGACATACAAGACACACATACACTGACATACAGACACACATACACTGACATACAGACACACATACACTGACATACAGACACACATACACTGACATACAGACACACATACACTGACATACAGACACACATACACTGACATACAGACACACATACACTGACATACAGACACACATACACTGACATACAGACACACATACACTGACATACAGACACACGTACACTGACATACAGACACACGTACACTGACATACAGACACACGTACACTGACATACAGACACACGTACACTGACATACAGACACACATACACTGACATACAGACACACGTACACTGACATACAGACACACGTACACTGACATACAGACACACGTACACTGACATACAGACACACGTACACTGACATACAGACACACATACACTGACATACAGACACACATACACTGACATACAGACACACATACACTGACATACAGACACACATACACTGACATACAGACACACATACACTGACATACAGACACACATACACTGACATACAGACACACATACACTGACATACAGACACACGTACACTGACATACAGACACACGTACACTGACATACAGACACACGTACACTGACATACAGACACACGTACACTGACATACAGACACACGTACACTGACATACAGACACACGTACACTGACATACAGACACACGTACACTGACATACAGACACACGTACACTGACATACAGACACACGTACACTGACATACAGACACACGTACACTGACATACAGACACACGTACACTGACATACAGACACGCGTACACTGACATACAGACACGCGTACACAAAATGGTGGGAGGGGTGTGAGAGGGTTTGGGGGGGGGGCTAGGGGATAGGAGGGAAAGGAAAAATTATCCATACAAAATATATTTAAAAAAATGACAACGTTAAATTCATATGTTGTAATATTCCAAGTCTTCACGTTGTCTGCTGTTATAATATTGTACTACGGGTTTATAATAATCTGTCTCACACAACAGTGTTTTGGCTTCAATACTATATTTCTAAATACGTTTTTTTTTAATGTGCCTTCTATTAATATCTGGCATCAGCTGTCCAGTATTGTAACGCCAGGTCATTTGTTTGTTTGTTGTTTCAATGGAAATGTTTTTATATTTATTTTCAGTATTGTTTGATCTTATGTACCGAGATATTATATTTCTAAATTTAAAAAAAAGAAATATATATATAATTGTGGTGTTATTTTTCTGACGCAATTATGTACATTGGTCTTACTTAGCAATTTGCTTTCTAAATTTTCGATACCGGCCCCAATGATAATATTTTACAATACAAAAATTTATGGTTACACTTATTACTGAATATCAGCCAGCCAAGTGCTGCAGGGGTGGGGGGGGGGGCTTAGCCGGATAACAAAATAAATTCGGTTAATACAGAACTATTAAAAATTACCTTCTTCATCATCTGCACCATACCAAAAATACTTTCTTTTTCTAAAATAAAAACCACGTTGTTGTTAATTTAATTTAATTTAGACTGGATAATCCACAGTCCGGATAGTGGCGAGACAGGTAGTCGATAGTCTACTGTACCTTTTTTTTTAAAGTTAGAAATTTTGTAATGCGATGGACAAAAAAAAAACAACAACATAATAATAATGAAAATGTTTTAAAGGCTGCAAGCGACCGAGACATTTGACAAATCACGCTATTGCTCCCGGAGACACTCGGTCAAAGCTCAAGACGTCGGCAACCCGCGCACGTGCGATCTATATACACACACACACACACACGCACATCGTCTGCTCGTCTAGACTCTAGACCGCTGACATCTGGCGAGCAACAAGACGAAAATATACTCGCATTGACGTAAACTGGCGCGTTTTTTTTTTTAAATACATGTATTAATAAAAATATATTTTTTATCAAAAGTATTCTACCAAGAGGTTTAAATTTTTGAACGCTGGGACAATGTAAACTTTGAATTTATTTATTTACTTAGGTCTGTGACTCTCACAATACGTGTATTCTAGAGCCATGTGCACTTGCTCCTGTAAACTGTGCGCATGTGAGTATATAACTTGCCGAATGCGCCCCCCCCTCACACATTGCAACAGAGCGCATAAAATTTTCGTTTAGTAGGCCAATTAGCCGTCAATGTGCGCAGTGCGCACACATATTTCTATTTCCTTTCAAAGATGCGCACAGCCAACATCGTTTGCCGCGCACAGCTTTTCAAAAATATTAGATGGTACATTGACTATGCCAACAGCCAATCAAAGACCTTATGTCGTTCAGCCCATGATCAAGTTAACCATTAAGCGTGCTTTTTTTTTTTGTTGTTGTTTATTTTGTCTATGTGATCGTTTTTGTAAGCACCGGAAAAAAGTAACAAGTAATAATAACACTTCATTGCACACAATGTGAGTATTGCTCATATTGCTCACCCCTTTCATCCAGCGCATACTAATCCACAGACACCGAATTCTTAATACTCACCAGAATTAACTGTTTATCTGGCTGCATTTATATTTGAGAAGATTGAAATTTTGTAATCAAACTATTTATTGGCTTATAACGTTTGTTCAGGTCTCCAACATTGGACAATTTTTTTCACTTCAGTCTAGCCGAGTACAAAGATTTAAACCTAGGACTGGTTCGATTTCCTAAGTCAACTGAGACATGAAGAAACAGCACTGAGTACTAATGACTTTAAGCCATGGGTGGGCAAATCATTTGGTCCGCGGGCCACAATGGGTTCTAAATTCGACACAAGAACCTGATCAATATCAGATGGAATGATATTTTTTGTATGAAACATTGCGAACGGGTAGTACAGTGGGCCGGGTTAAACCAGCCGGACAGGCCGTAAGTGGGCCCGTAGGACGTAGTACGCTCTAAGGCGATGAACTGATTTATGGATGCACGTCTCAGTGGTAAAAGTGATCATCTGTTAACATTTAAATTAATCTTGCGTTTATGTCTTCGCTACTCAACAAATTCATAATTGATGTTTTCTTTTTTCATACGGCACTGTTCAAATCGTCACTTCGAACTTTGGCAGGTCGCTGACCAATGTCAGACATTGGTCACTTTGTTTTTATTTTTTTTAATTACGCCCCTGCATATAAGACATGGTGGGACGGATGGCCGAGTGGTGTATATACTCGACTGACGATCTGGAATTTTCCCAGGTATTATTAGTTTCAAAGTCGTCCCACAAGTTCACCCAGCTTTAAATGGGTACATGACTTAAGTTGGGGAAGTAAAGACGGTTGGGCGTTGTGCCAACCACACAATCCCTTCATATGCCGAGGTTATAGAAACATATGAATTCTACACTTCATCTGCACCGATGGCCCAGTAGGGCTAAGGGAACTTTTTTTTGTATATAAGACATCCTTTACTGAACCCGCCAAATGCCCAATTGATTATTATAAATACAATAAAAATATAATATTATTATTAGATTATTATTATTAGATTTGTATGTGTCATGTTTTTTTAAATATTTACGCAATGGAAAACGTTGAGCTCACCAGCAGGGGCGTGTCTAACATAAGTGACGTTCGGGGAGGAGCTGAAAACTTCCTTCCTAATTACAATGTCATTTATACTAAAGTGGCGAGAATATCGCCCTTTGAAGGGTGGCGAAGTCAAGTCCGACCGGGGCGGATCAGCCCCCCTTACGCCCGTCCATATTTACGCCACTACCCGCCAGTGAGCTAAAACTCTCTTTGGAGAACACAAAAATACCGCCTAAACTGGCGGGAATCCCGCCTTTCTGCCAACACTGGAACACAGATGAAGCCTGGGAATTTTCGCTAAACTAAACAGTTATACGAAACTCTCATCAACACCCCCCAGCCCCCCAGCCCCCTCCTTGACTCTCTCTCTCTCTCTCTCCCCCCCCCCACCCTTTTTCCAATAATCTCTGCTCTAGTCACCGTACAAGGTCAATTTGGTAAAACAAGGTCAAAGTTCATATTGCGCAATGATTAACAAGCCAATGGTAAATAAAGGATGAAAAAATATTCTAAGATTTGAAAAATATTTTAATTTTTAAACAAAATCGAATGCATCAATTGGTAGTTGAAAGTACCAATATTCTGGGTTTTTTTTTTTCTTCCAAGTCTTTGTGTGTCGAAAGCGTTCTTTCGCTTCCCTTTATTTTATTTTTTTTCTACTTCTGCTGGCAAAAAAAAAATGTATGCAGACGTCAAGGTTTGTATAACATAAACACAGCGTGACGGAAGCCGACTTTACCTCGCTGTTCTCAAGGGCAGTCACTCTATGCCAGGCGATGACGTTATATATAGATTTGAACTCACACTCTGGGGATAGGTAGAGGAATAAAAATAACAAAGAGTAAGCATCAACGAATAAACACGCGCACATACCAAAAAAAAAAACATGGGAGAAGATAGTCAAATTTTGGCGGGGATTTGCTGACGAAATGATTTGTCTTAGTGACGTCAAAACCCTTTGATTTGTGTTTTTAAAAGATGCACTTGGATTTCGAACTCCGGTTTATTTTTGGATACATGTTATTCCTAAAAAAAAAAATAAAAAAAAAATAAAGAAAGGGTTATAGAAGGGGGTTGGGTTAAACTTTAGAACCGAAAAATTCCAGCCTCTCGCATAAATCTAATAATAGAAGTGTTTATAAATATAAAGCGATTCAAAGTGAGCTTGTGGGAAACTAAATAAAGTGATTTTAATCGAAACTTTTTTATCTATTAATATCAATGGAGAACTTGAAGTGAGTCTGAAGTCCAATAGAGAAAATCTGGATCATCCAACGTAAACATTCATTCCTCTCTACCTCCCCAGTACTCCCCACCCCTACACCCACTCACCCCCCTCCACCACCCATCCCCTCAGCTCTAGCCAGACAGGGCACGGCTGGTAGTTCATCTTCTCTGAAATCTCACCCCCCCCCGGCCCCAATCCATTCCTCCCCCCCCCCCGCTCCATTTTCCTTAACTCTCCCGTTGATGGGATTATTACCATCATTTGTGCCAGTCTGTCGTGGTGAGGAGCGCATCATGGATCTTGTAGATGTAGCTCACCGCTGGGTGGACTTGTTGGCTCACACTGACATTCACCACCGGTGAAACAACGTACTGGGTCAGGGAGGAAAGGGGGTGGGGGTGGATGGGCTAGGGTGGAAGGTGAGGCGCCGTAATTGACAATTGAATGGAATCGTGGAATTATGGGATGTATCCATCTAATCTACAGTTTCTGTCTCAGTTTCCGTGGATTATTTGCTTATTTGACCGTTAGCTATGTCCGTTATTTGACCATGTTTTGACCATCTATTGATATGTCGGCCAATTTGACTTTCCATCTCCATATATCTGCATCTGAACTTGTACATTTAAGCTTGTTTGAGGATGGGGGTTTTTGTCTGCAAAGCATAGCACCCCCCCCTTCCAACACTACCACCACCCCCTTCGCGCCTCCACCAAACATATTTCCCCCCCCCCCCCACACCCTCAAATAGTAACCATCGTTACACCAGTCGTTTACACCTGGCTCAGAATATTCAGTCACAGCTTGGGTGAGACGTGGTTGTCTCGGTCCATTTAGTGAACGCCGACAGTTCGACTCCCCCAGAGGGTGATGACGATACATCCACCGTGGTGCCTACACGGGCCTTTGTGCTTGATTGAAGAGGCGTTGAAAATATGAGAAATAAAAATAAAAACGAAAGTTTGATTCAGGTATATGTGATAACCAGTTGATATTAAACAATGATATTAAACAATGATATTAAACAATGATATTAAACAATGATATTAAACAATGATATTAAACAATGACAATGATATTAAACAATGATATTAAACAATGATATTAAACAATGATATTAAACAATGATATTAAACAATGATATTAAACAATGATATTATGATATTAAAAAAAAGATTGATCAGTGATTAAAGATGAGAACAGTGCCAAACCTAGGGATTTGGGGGGCCCTGCATTTTGACATTCAACACCATGACATGAGATAATGTACTTAATAATTAATGTAAAAAAAAATTCGGAGGCTCCCCCCTCAGGCTGGGGCCCGGGGGTACTTACGAATTTGGACCCCCCCTTCCCCCAACCCTAGGTACGCCTGTGGATGACGAAAACAACAACAACAACAGGTAAACAGGTAGAGAAAACATGTTGATATAAGATAGCGATATAACAGTTCGGCATTTGATAACAAAGGAGTAACAAGTTGAAATAATAGGCCTATAAATAGTGATAACAGTTCGATAAAGCATCAAGGAATAACTTATTATTTCAAGGAACTGATATGCACTTGAAATGACAGAAAAAGGCTTTGTAGCATTGCACTGACGCAGGGAGATATTCATTGTCACTGACGCAGGGAGATATTCATTGTCACTGACGCAGAGAGTTATTCATTGTCACTGACGCAGAGAGATATTCATTGTCACTGACGCAGGGAGATATTCATTGTCACTGACGCAGAGAGATATTCATTGTCACTGACGCAGGGAGATATTCATTGTCACTGAC
>JAGDYQ010000021.1:4135735-4183079 GCA_021962125.1 Bulinus truncatus
TGGCAGGAGACAGATGGGCACATAATTGACAGGAGACATGTAGATGGGCGCCTAGTGGACATGAGACATGTAGATGGGCGCCTAATGGACATGAGACAGATGGGCGCCTAATGGACATGAGACAGATGGGCGCCTAATTGACATGAGACATGTAGATGGGCGCCTAATGAAATGAGACATGTAGATGGGCGCCTTATTGACATGAGACATGTAGATGGGCGCCTAATGGACATGAGACAGATGGGCGCCTTATTGACACGAGACATGTAGATGGGCGCCTAATGGACATGAGACATGTAGATGGGCGCCCAATTGACATGAGACAGATGGGCGCTTAATGGACATGAGACATGTAGATGGGCGCCTAATGGACATGAGACATGTAGATGGGCGCCCAATTGACATGAGACAGATGGGCGCTTAATGGACAAGAGACATGTAGATGGGCGCCTTATTGACAGGAGACATGTAGATGGGCGCCTAATGGACATGAGACATGTAGATGGGCGCCTAATGGACATGAGACAGATGGGCGCCTAATTGACAGGAGACATGTAGATGGGCGCCTTATTGACATGAGACATGTAGATGGGCGCTTAATGGACATGAGACATGTAGATGGGCGCCTAATGGACATGAGACAGCTGGGCACCTAATGGACATGAGACATGTAGATGGGCGCCTTATTGACAGGAGACATGTAGATGGGCGCCTTATTGACAGGAGACATGTAGATGGGCGCCTTATTGACAGGAGACATGTAGATTGGCGCCTAATGGACATGAGACAGATGGGCGCATAATGGACATGAGACATGTAGATGGGCGCCTAATGGACATGAGACAGATGGGCGCCTAATGGACATGAGACAGATGGGCGCCTAATTGACAGTAGACATGTAGATGGGCGCCCAATTGACATGAGACAGGTAGATGGGCGCCTTATTGACAGGAGACATGTAGATGGGCGCCTAATGGACATGAGACAGATGGGCGCCTAATTGACATGAGACAGATGGGCGCCTAATTGACAGTAGACATGTGGATGGGCGCCCAATTGACATGAGACAGGTAGATGGGCGCCTTATTGACAGGAGACATGTAGATGGGCGCCTTATTGACAGGAGACATGTAGATGGGCGCCTAATGAAATGAGACATGTAGATGGGCGCCTTATTGACATGAGACATGTAGATGGGCGCCTAATGGACATGAGACATGTAGATGGGCGCCCAATTGACATGAGACAGATGGGCGCTTAATGGACATGAGACAGATGGGCGCCTAATGGACATGAGACAGATGGGCGCCTTATTGACAGGAGACAGGTAGATGGGCGCCTTATTGACAGGAGACATGTAGATTGGCGCCTAATGGACATGAGACCTGTAGATGGGCGCCTAATGGACATGAGACAGATGGGCGCCTAATGGACATGAGACAGATGGGCGCCTAATTGACAGTCGACATGTAGATGGGCGCCCAATTGAAATGAGACAGGTAGATGGGCGCCTTATTGACAGGAGACATGTAGATGGGCGCCTAATGGACATGAGACATGCAGATGGGCGCCTAATGGACATGAGACAGATGGGCGCCTAATGGACATGAGACATGTAGATGGGCGCCTTATTGACATGAGACATGTAGATGGGCGCCTAATGGACATGAGACAGATGGGCGCCTAATGGACATGAGACAGATGGGCGCCTAATGGACATGAGACAGATGGGCGCCTAATGGACATGAGACATGTAGATGGGCGCCTTATTGACATGAGACATGTAGATGGGCGCATAATGAACATGAGACAGATGGGCGCCTAATTGACAGGAGACAAGCGGAGGACCAACAAGGTGTCAATTTGTAAAAAAAAAAACAACAAAGCTAATTGTTTGTTGCAGCTAACTGATTAGGAAGTTAGGGGCGGGGGGGGGGGGGGGCGTCAGTGCATTGTGGTTAGAGAAACAACCCTCTCTAATCCCCGCATCACCCCTCATCTCGTCCATCACCTCCCCCCCCCACACACACCTTCCCCACCATAACATGAAATTCTCTGTCATATTATAAGTGCTCATTTGTCCCATTACAACACGACACGTTTAACGGTCCTGGTAGGATTGTTGTTTGTGAATGTGTGTGTGTATATATCTGATGGGATGGGGAGGGGGACGGGGGGGGGGTCCTTGAGTGTGCGTGATGGGATAAGGAGGGGGGGGGTTACTGAGGTCAGACAACATCTGTGGAAATCAACAGGTTGTACCGACCTTGACAGACAAAAAAAACAGTTCTTTTTTTTTTTATTGGCGTTATGTCTTTTTGTTATTATGTTGCTATGTTTCTCTTTCCTTCCTCCCTTCCTCTCTCTCTCCCCCCCTCCCCCCCCCCCATAAGTCCATTCGGTAAAGTCACCATAAGTCGCCAGAAGATCACTAATGCGTGTTTGTTATCATAATATTGGTTCATCAGCTGATTATTATTATTATTATTATTATTTCTGTGTGACCAATCTTGCTAAACCTTGACACATGTTGTCATCATGTGGGTTTATTTAACGATGTTATCTATATGTCTCTGTTACACACAGAGTATGATGTTTTTTTATTACATATGAAATCTAAGCACGGCGATTTTTAAAACAATTTACTATTTGTATTTTTTTTTAAATAGTATATCTTACTTTTGTATCATTTTACTTTTTGTAATTTTTTTTACTTTGTAAAATAGTAAATTAATTATTCCTTAGAGCTTTGATTCATTGAAAACAGATATAATTAAATGTCCACTATAATATTTCCCTAACATTTCGCCTAATTACCTTAATAAAACTAAATTACCCAAATATTAGTTTTCGTAAAAATAACAACCCAGTAGATATATATAATTTGTTTCAGTAATTTATACTGTTACCCCTCCCCCCCTCCCATCATTTGACATATATAGCAACTGTGACTAAACGAACGTAAGTCTTTGAAGAGTTTTGTGCAGTTGGCAGCAAGCCAGGTTTTCTTTTTTTCTCTCTCCTATTAATTCTTTTGTTCTCCACATCTTGATATGATGTCTACGGCCCGCGGGCCCGGCCACAGCAGGCCGCGCTCTGGTTACATCATCTCCTTATACAACCTCACACAAACTTACCAATACCATCTGCTATTGTGCGGCCAATTTGTCAGAATAAAAAAAAACCCAACTTTGGCCCGCGGTTCGAAAAAAAAAAGGTTTGCCCACCGCCTGGCATTGCTCTTTAAAATGTTTTGTTTTTACTAAATTAAAAAAAAATTGAAATGTGGCTCTCAATGACCTTATGTGGCTCTCAATGACCTTATGTGGCTCTCAATGACATTACGTGGCTCTCAATGACCTTACGTGGCTCTCAATAACATTACGTGGCTCTCAATGATCTCATGTGGCCTTATGTGGCTCTCAATGACCTTATTATGCATGGCCGACTCTGGTTTATAGTTTAAAAAATTGAAATGTATGGGAGATCTTTTTTTTAAATTCACAATCTTTCAATAATTTTTTTTTAATCTGTTTTTCGTTTTTCAATAAAGCTTCCAGGGTACACAAGAGCTGCACAGTTTTACTGTTCCATTTCACGTGTTATCGTTCAAAAACATGTCCCCCAATTTTTTTTTTTATTCGTGTCGTGAAATTCTTCCTGTTTTCATTTTCACAACTCACAGAATTTAGAGTAAAGACTAACAAAAAAAAAGAATAAATAAATAAAAAAAATCCTAATCAGCCTTTAAGCAGACGAAATGCAATCATTTGTGAGTGTGTGTGCGCGCGCGCGCGTGTGTGTGTGTTTGATCAGCGCTAAAGTTGTATCCTTCCTTGCCATGAAAAAAAAAATACATCCAACGAACAGCTAAACAAAGAAATACATAATAATTAATAATAATAAAAACAACATTTCATTTCAAAAACATAAAATGGAGAATACGTTGGGCCATCTCTGTGAATATCGGCATGGCAATAAGTCTATTTCAATCAATATTACCAATTAGTTCAAATAACTGATTAGTTTCATGATTGATCTTTTCTTCAATAAATTTGGCAATACCAGAACGAAAGGTGAAGGACGTTGCGAGAGAATATTTCCATTGCCTTTTCTCAGCCATATTGTGTGACGTCATACTTGGCAACTCAACCGCACTCCATTAATCAGAAAAACAACAACAACAAAAACAACAACAAACAAACAAACATTATTCCTCAAATAATTTAACAATATTGAATTAATAATTAGATACTTTTTTTTAATGTTTCGGTGAAAGAAGAAAATGAATGAATCCAGACGAGTGAAATGTCTGCAACATGCACTAATCCGTATTTAGATCAACCGTGTCCTTCAGCTCTTTAGAATAAACAATAATGGTTGCCTGGCAATGAAGGCGTGACGATAATGAAAATATTTAAACTTTGCACTTTCCCCCATAAAAAATTACAAAAAAAATAATCACCCATGTATTGAAGATGTGAAAAAAATGTAAATAAAAGGGGGGGGGGTAAAAAAACAAACAAATAACCGTGTCGAGGCAGATGATTTAAAAGCAGTTCAACTTCACTATAGTAAACATTTGCAGAGGGTTTGAAAGCAGTTCAACTTCACTATAGTAAATATCTGCAGATGATTTGAAAGCAGGTTCAACTTCACTATAGTAAACATCTTCAGATGATTTGAAAGCAGTTCAACTTCACTATAGTAAATATCTGCAGAGGATTTGAAAGCTGTTCAACTTCACTATAGTAAATATCTGCAGATGATTTGAAAGCAGGTTCAACTTCACTATAGTAAACATCTTCAGATGATTTGAAAGCAGTTCAACTTCACTATAGTAAATATCTGCAGAGGATTTGAAAGCTGTTCAACTTCACTATAGTAAATATCTGCAGATGATTTGAAAGCAGGTTCAACTTCACTATAGTAAACATCTTCAGATGATTTGAAAGCAGTTCAACTTCACTATAGTAAATATCTGCAGAGGATTTGAAAGCAGTTCAACTTCACTATAGTAAATATCTGCAGAGGGTTTGAAAGCAGTTCAACTTCACTATAGTAAATATCTGCAGATGATTTGAAAGCAGTTCAACTTCACTACAGTAAATATCTGCAGAGGGTTTGAAAGCAGTTCAACTTCACTATAGTAAACATTTGCAGAGGGTTTGTAAGCAGTTCAACTTCACTATAGTAAATATCTGCAGAGGATTTGAAAGCAGGTTCAACTTCACTATAGTAAACATTTGCAGAGGATTTGAAAGCAGTTCAACTTCACTATAGTAAATATCTGCAGAGGGTTTGAAAGCAGTTCAACTTCACTATAGTAAACATTTGCAGAGGGTTTGAAAGCAGTTCAACTTCACTATATTAAACATTTGCAGAGGATTGGAAAGCAGGTTCAACTTCACTACAGTAAACATTTTTATTTTCTTGTGTGGAACCTTGTAAGTCAATAACTTGACCTTGACTAACGATTTTTTTCCCCCGCTCTCTTCCAGTCTCTCTCACCTTGAAACCTATTTTTATCGCTAATTTTAGTCTGTTAGCAAAATGTTACTCGCGGTTTTCCTTTTTTTTTTTAAGGGTCTAAAACTCTAATCTTATATTCCCATCTAATTCTCCTCAACGCCACCATCTAAATCTCCCTCAATATCCTACACTCCATCCCTGTTTGCTGATCTTCTCACAAAACTCGTGTCTCGAAAAGATCTAATATGTTGTGTAGTTTTTCCATTTGAAATATGTGACCTTGCCTCTGTTTACTGCTCCAACTACAAACTCATGTTTCGGTACATGGGGGATGTTGATTAGAACATTTCATTAGATTGAAGAAATAATAATAACAAAAAAAAGGTCTAATTAATTTGTGAGTATGTCCAGTGCCGTAGCGAGCTTAACTCGCGCCCGGGGCACCATACCTTTTTAATACCTTTTTTAGCGCCCCCCTTCGAAAACCTTATAATATTATATGTAAAATATACCATTTAACGCCCATTTGTGAGTAGCGCCTGGGGCATGATACCCCCCCCATTGCCCACCCCTCACTACATCTCTGAGTATTTCTCTGTCTCCGTGTTTATGTGTTTTTTTTTATCTGCGTCGATGTGCGGAATTTTAGACATGCGCAAGGATACAGATTAACCAGGATGATAATAAACAAGCAATTAAGCCTATTCCATTCTGGACACAGGACGTGTTAGCGCATTTTCATGTTATGTATCAGTACGTTTGTTATCTTTCAGTAAATATTTGTAAATTTTGGAAATGTTTATAAATTCAATTGTGTAATGCATATATCTGAAAAAAGATATTAAAAGGACAAGTAAGTCATGTTGAATAACTGTTACAAAAATAAATAATGATTACGCCCCTTTGATTAGCTTTTATTATTTATATTTAAAATATAAGCAAAACGGTACATAACAAACTCTTATATTTTGGCCCTGAGAGGTCAAATCGCGAAATGGACTTTTGATGTACACTTGGCAGGCCAAGACCTACACAATGATATATACATCATGGGTCTAGGACTTATGGTTGCTGAGATATAGGCGGTCCATTATTAATATAGCTTATATAGTAAAAAACGGTACTTTATAAGGCCCCTTTTACGGCCCTGAGAGGTCAGATCGCGAAATGGAAAAAGCTATTTCTTGGCAGGCCAAGACCTACACAATGATATATACATCATGGGTCTAGGACTTATGGTTGTTGAGATCTAGGGTGATGACAGGCAGACAGACAGACAGACAGATAGACAGACAGACAAAACGGGGACAATAGAGCATTTTTTTTCGAAAATGCTCTAAAAACATAGCAATCACACGGAGAAAACGAACTAAAGTAAACTTACATGTTTCGCTCTGTTCAGACCAAATGAAAAACACGTATTTCTCAATATATGTATTAGTATACTCGTAACTTCACATATATACTAACATTTCTATAAAAACCATTCCATCGACAAATACTTCAACTCAGTATTTTTAGGTATTAGTCTTTTGATTGCAGTAGGAGCGTCCTTATTCAGAGACGGCCTGTCGAATTGCGGGGCCCAATTTAACGGATACTTGCGAGGCCCCTCTTGGAATTTTTTTTTTACAATAACAACTATTACTAATAATATAAATGTAAATTGTGAGGCCCCCTGCCAGGCGCGGGGCCCAATTTGGAGCAATCGGTCGAATCGGCCAAAGGCCGGTCCTGTCCATATTTAGGGGCTGTGAAGGGAGGGTCTTTGGGTGGGGTGACTATATATATATATATATATTGATTTATTGATATGATTAAAAAATCCCAATAATGAAAAGATCTGGGTGAATTATACACAATTTTTGGACTAATGGACCGTACAATTAATTGGTCGTCGATATTAAACTAAAAATTTCCTTCTAAAAACAAAAATAAAATTTAAAAAAATTGAAGTTTTTTTTTTCTCACCTGGGTTTTTTTTTAAAGTCTTCTATACAGGACAGATTTTTTTTTTTTTCGTTTTCATAAGAAAAAATGTATTTATTGTTCATGAAAAAACAAAAAAAAACAAAGAAAAAAAATGAACATGTGACTTGTTACTAACTTAACTTTTTATTCTACCAAATTAACTTGTGTCCCTGCATCTCTCATTCTTGGTTGACAGTGTAGACAACTGCAGTTGGCGAACACTGCCTGCCACCAATATCGTCAGTTTGAAGCCACTGCATGATCGGATAGCAAACCAGTGGCGTCACCTTGATCTTGTGGAGGGAGGGCACTACCACAAAATGTTTTTTTTAGTATACCTCTCCCCCCCCCGGGCCCCATAAAAAACAATATCCCATGTCAAAGTTCACCCTTAATAGTCTTAGACCTCCCAACTCCGCAGGCAAACCCCCGGCCCCCCCATCCCCCCATATCCTGGTCAGTGTAGTAGACATATCTACGTTTGACACCTATTGTTGGTGTAATAAGATGAACCTCTCCCCCCCTTCCCCCACCACCCCAATATATTGCTGGTTGTTTAACACGGGTGTGTGTGTGTGTGGGGGGGGGGTGGTGTCACTAAACTCTCGAGTTATTAACACGTGTGTCTGTCGGCATCTCTTGGATTCATTACATTAAAAAAAAAAATAAAAAGCTAACTCGCGTGACATTTATTCCAAGTCCAAGAACTCTAACGGGTTTAATCTAATTAACGCCCTTGATCAATAAAAATCTTTAATGACTTTTTCTTTTTCGAGGTCTCTCTCTCTTTCTCTCTCTCTCTCTCTCTCTCTTTCTCTCTCTCTCTCTCTCTCTCTCTGTCTCTGTCTCTGTCTCTCTCTCTGTCTCTCTCTCTCTCTCTCTCTCTCTCTCTCTCTCGGCATCACCTCCCGTCCCACGTCTTCTCTCAAGCAAAAAAAAAACTAAACTACGCACGTGTGGGGAAGGGGAGAGGGAGGGAGTAGTGGGGTGGGGGGGACATCATCTAGAAATGACCTTGTACAAGATACACGTGAAGGTGAGTGAGGAAGAGAGAATTGACGCAGTGAGGGGCGGGTAGGAGAGAGAGAGAGAGAGAGAGAGAGAGAGAGAAATGCCGATAACCCATGAACATCCAGTCTGTATCTCCCACGCGTTTTGACCTCGCCCTAGGCTCAACTCTCGTAAACAGCTCAATGTGACGTGAGTGAGGCGTGGGGTGGGGTGGGGGGGTGGGGGTGGGGGGAGGAGAATGGTTAACTGTGGTGCAGAGGACATCTTATATATATATACAGTGGATTCCGCTTAATTGGGACACCGCTTAGTTGGGACAGCCGCTTATTTGGGACAAATCTCAAAGAAACCAAACCAAGAAGCCAATGGTAAATTTGTATGTTTAATAGGGACAGCCGCTTAATTGGGACAAAAAGCCTCGGTCCCGATGTGTCCCAATTAAGCGGAATCGACTGTATATATATATATATATATATATATATATATATATATATATATATATAATAATCAAATGTTAGTGGGCAATGTAGCCATTTTGCGCTACTATCGGACAATTCTCTACTTTTTTTTGTGTGTATAACCTTACGCTACTAATTGTTGCTCTTTACGATAAATTACTTTCTTTTTCCTTTGTATAAATGCACAAGTAAAATTTTGATGCGCTGCATTTATTCTAAAATCTCCATGCTTATTTTGGTGCAACATATAAATCTCTGGCAACACCATGTCTGTGTGTGCAATCTCTTCTCTGTGTGTATGTGTATGTGTGTGTGTGTGTGTATGCTAAAAATGTTGTACAACTCACACACACACACAAGCAAGCACGCACGCACACTCTTGCGCATAACGGTGCCGGCCTGAAATCCTGAGGGTCACGGTTGATTGAACGACTCGGGGTGAACAGATCGATGGCAGTCAGTAGCCGCTTGGGTAAACACTCGCCACGGTTTTGGCCTTGCCTGGGAAATCAGCCACTGGTGTGTTTATGAGGTATATTCATTTTCAAGGACGTGACCTTTTCCTTATTTTTGTCATACTCGTGATTCCAAGTTGTGGTCGGGGAAGAGGTAATCTTCATGCACTACATAACCTGCCAGTTTAAGGGGAAATGTAGAATAAATTTCTCAATATAAATAAATGTACAAATAGATAAAAAAAATAAGCGAAACGTCGAGTTTCAGTATTGCCTTTAAAAAAAAAAAAAATTAAAACTCCCGTTACCATAGCAACGACAAAAGCATTCCCGATGGAAGATTGGAACCAAGAAATTAAAAGAAGGTCAGTTAAAGCGCCTTACCACCACCCATCCATAAAAGACACACTCCCCCCACTGGCCCTTCCCCCCCCCCATTTTATTTTTACATCCGAACCTTTATCAACTATTTCAAATGGTCGATTTATGCCCTTTAGCTGCGGCTCAATTTGATAAATCAATTTAAAATTTAAAGATTAAAATCATTGAAATTGTATCATTTATCGATACTGTTATATGGCTTGATGACGCTTTTATTTGGTGCTTGAGATGTGTTCGTGTGTGCGTGCGTGCGTGCGCGGGTGTGGGCTGTGGGTCCGAAGAGAACGTGGAAAAGGGAGAGAAGCATAATCCTGAATCCCCAGAGGTTAACCCCCCCTCTCCTATCCCGCTCGCTTCCCCCATGTTTGTCGAGGTATTGACGTGTCCTTGATTCCACGTCAGATGTTGACCGGGATTTTGTTTAATATCTATCTATCTATCTATCTATCTATCTATCTATCTATCTATCTATCTATCTATCTATCTATCTATCTATCTATCTATCTATCTATCTATCTATCTATCTATCTATCTATCTATCTATCTATCTATCTATCTATCTGTCTGTCTGTCTGTCTGTCTATCTATCTATCTATCTATCTATCTATCTATCTATCTATCTATCTATCTATCTATCTATCTATCTATCTATCTATCTATCTATCTATCTATCTATCTATCTATCTATCTATCTATCTATCTATCTATCTGTCTGTCTGTCTGTCTGTCTGTCTGTCTGTCTATCTATCTATCTATCAGTTTGTCTGTCTTTCTGTCTAATGTTGTCTAAAAATATAATAAAATCTCTCATACTCCATCAAATCTTTTGGTCAGTAACTAAATTTATCAAAATGATAAATATGACTTTGCAATTTCTATGTTATATATATATATATATATATATATATATATATATATATATATATACATACATAATATATTTAACACTATTATATTAGTTTTATAATTCTATCGCACAAAAAAAGGCCAAGAAATAAATGTAATATTATTAAAAAAAATAATAAATTGATAGTCATTTAAACATGTAAGTCAATTTTTTCGTTCTATTCACTTTGCTCCCTCTTTCCCCCCCCCCCCCCAAAAAAAAAACAATTTCCAAACTGTCAGACATTTTTTTTTCTTTTCCCTTCCAATGTACGAAACAACCTTTACAGATGAAAATCGAACTGTGTCCCCTACCCTTCCTTCCCTTCCACCCCCTCCCCCCCCCTCATCTAACTGGTTTCGATATTGACGTGTAGTTGTTTTTTTTTATCCCTTTTATTGCAATGGAGAGGGAAAGGGAGGGGGAAGTGGGGGGGGGGGAGGGTGCAGAGATGTTGTGATTGGGGAAAGTGTATTTTGTGTAGTAGGGACGGGGGGGGGGGGTCAAGTGTCACTTCCCAGGAGATTCCCTTTTAGCATCGATTTCCCCTTCTCCCCCCCCCCCCCCCTTTGCTCCTCCCCCCCCCCCCACTCTCAAGAACCAGAACTAAAGCTGATGCCCCGCCAACTACAGTTTATCACCTCCCCTTGTTATGATAATACTTGACCCGGTTAATGAGGCCATTTCCCCCCCCCCTTCCCCCTTTACCCCCACCCGCCACCACCAAACAAACAAATCTCCTTTTGATGTCCAGTTCATTTGGCAACTCCACCCCTCCCTCACTGCCATATTGTTCATTTACCCCCCCCCCTCCCACAATACATACACAATGATGAAGAGTATATTATCTGTGGCTCTTTCATATGTTTTGTTTTTTTTGTTGCCAAACTAAATGTCATTGTCCTTAGTACGTCCGGTTGTTGTTGTTGTTGTTTGTTCTATTTAACCCTTGTCTGTCTGACACTTGGCACAATTTTTTAAAAAACATCTGACAGCACTGTAGAGTAGGTAGAAACGTGGATGGTGAGGGTGTGGGGGGATAAAGGTGGGGGATCTAGGAGGGAGAGAGGGGGAAAGACAGAGGGAGGGAAGGAGGAGGGGGTTCCTGAAACTATTCGAGAAAAAATAAAAAATCAGCCATCATTGCCATATTTTTTTTCTCATTTCAGCCATTCTCTCCCCCTTTCCCCTCCCCCCTCCTCCCCTCCCACGGTCCGGGTCCACCACGTCATACTTTCATTAACTCAAACACACAGTATTGAGGGATCCAGGTCAAGGTCGTCCCTCTACTAGATCCGTCGCCAGCCAGCCATATTGTTGATTAGCTTCCAGAAACATTTTTTTTTTCTTCTCTATTTTTTTTTTGTTGTAGTTCACTCTCGCTCTCTACCGGCAACCGTTGGGTGCTATTCCAAGCTCGGGTTGTGTTAAATTTAGCCTGAAATAAAAATAAAAAAAAAATTATAAACGAAATGAAACGGAACAACAGCAGACGAAACGAACTTCCAAGAGAAGTTCGGAAAATCGATTACCGGGGAAAAAGTACTGATAAAAATCAACAAGTACGAGTACTTCTCCCCAACCTAGCCAATCACAACATTGCATATTGAGCTATGGACACCTCCCTTCCACAATTCGTTACCTTTTGTTATTCTTTGTTACTTGACATTACATTTTTTTTTTAAAAATCCGCTTGACTATTATGTTCAAAGGACATATCTTTCCGCCACGCCCTCCTCCCACCGCACACACCATTATTTTAGGACCGTTTTGGGGGGGGGGTGTGGGGGGGGAGAGAGAGAAATGGTGCAACAGACAGATGCTCATTATGAATGGCGAGGCAATGGACAGAAGTTCCAGGCAGATAAATGTTCAAAGAATAGAACGATTTCGCGCCCTCCCCCCCCACCCCCTTACTGCATCTCCCAATTACGAGACTAACTCCACACCAGTTTTCGGCTCAGTTAGAAAGGGCCTAGGGCTGCCACAGTGTCGGGTCTCCCCCACCCCCCACCCCGTCCCTCTCCCCACACAAGTATTTGGTAGAGTGGGGCGATATGAAAGTATGTTAGCTGGGAACACTGGATTGGTTGTGTGTGTGTGGGGGGGGGGAGAGGGAGTAGATTTATTTATCGTTTCAATAAAAAGAAGATAATGTTAAGTCTTTATAGCTATCGTGTCTGGTTGTGAAGTCCCTGTAAGGAAGAGATGAGCCTGTAGAAACAACTAATGGGACGGGTTTTGTATCTATCTATCTATCTATCTATCTATCTATCTATCTATCTATCTATCTATCTATCTATCTATCTATCTATCTATCTATCTATCTATCTATCTATCTATCTATCTATCTATCTATCTATCTATCTGTCTGTCTGTCTGCCTTTCTGTCTGTCTGTCTGTCTGTCTATCTATCTATCTATCCATCCATCTGTCCATTTATCCATTTATGTATCTATATATTTATTTCATCTATCTGTCTGTTTGTCTGTCTGGCTGTAATAATTATATATGTTTGTGAGTATGTATGCATGTATGTATGTATGTTTGTTTTTTTGTATGTTTGTATGTTTGTATGTATGTATGTATGTATGTATGTATGTATGTATGCATGTATGCATGTATGTATGTATGTATGTATGTATATATGTATGTATGTGTGTATGTATGTATGTATGTGTGTGTGTATGTATGTGTGTGTGTGTGCGTGCGTGCGTGCGTGTGTGCGTGCGTGCGTGCGTGTGTGTGTGTGTGTGCGCGTGCATGCATGCATGCATGTATGTATGTATGTATGTATGTATGTATGTATGTATGTACGTATGCATGTATGAATGTATGTATGTATGTATGTATGTACGTACGTATTCATGTTTGTATGTATGTATGTATGTATACAAGCATATTTCACTTACATTGACCATAAATTATAATGGAATATATAGGGTTCAAAATACTGATTTTGGACCGCTATTCCCCCCCCCCCCACTCCAAACGATTTGACCTACTTGCCTTTTTCTTTAAAAAGTGGATTGAGGATAAGATCGAGAATTATGGCCCATTATGGGGTCATAACGAGGTCAAGGTTTTAGCTCCTGTTTTGTACTGTCCTTTGAGGCTTTATTAATCCAGCTATGAGTTACACATTAAAGTTTACTTGTGTTTGATAGGACAGAAATAGCCCAAGGCAGAGGAATGTAAAAAAAAAAAGATGTCTAGACATAGGCCTTAGCAATTCGTGGGGCCTCTAAATTGAAGTTATATGTGGAACTAGGGTGAAAGTTATATGTGGAACTAGGGTGAAAGTTATATGTGGAACTAGGGTGAAAGTTATATGTGGAACTAGGGTGAAAGTTATATGTGGAACTAGGGTGAAAGTTATATGCGGGGACTAGGGTGAAAGTTATATGTGGAACTAGGGTGAAAGTTATATGCGGAGACTAGGGTGAAAGTTATATGCTGGGGCTAGGGTGAAAGTTATATGCTGGGACTAGGGTGAAAGTTATATGTGGGGACTAGGGTGAAAGTTATATGTGGGGACTAGGGTGAAAGTTATATGCTGGGCGTAGGGTGAAAGTTATATGTGGAACTAGGGTGAAAGTTATATGTGGAAGTAGGGTGAAAGTTATAAGCGGGGACTAGGGTGAAAGTTATAAGCGGGAACTAGGGTGAAAGTTATATGCTGGGCATAGGGTGATAGTTATATGTGGGGACTAGGGTGAAAGTTATATGTGGGGACTAGAGTGAAAGTTATATGCTGGTCATAGGGTGAAAGTTATATGTGGAACTAGGGTGAAAGTTATATGTGGAACTAGGGTGAAAGTTATATGTGGAACTAGGGTGAAAGTTATATGTGGGGACAAGGGTGAAAGTTATATGTGGCGCCGGGAGCAGGAAAGGTAGGCCTTATACCTCACCTCTTCTCTCCAATTGAGCACCTCCTCCCCCCCCCCTCGTGAAACGTGCGGAGCCTGGAGCTATCCCATAATATCACCGCTGGTTTATGAGATACGAATTCAGGTCGTTCAACTCAATACTGTAACGCTAATCAAGT
Source organism: Bulinus truncatus (assembly GCA_021962125.1). Taxonomy (NCBI): domain Eukaryota; kingdom Metazoa; phylum Mollusca; class Gastropoda; family Planorbidae; genus Bulinus; species Bulinus truncatus. Next base: position 4,150,421 of record JAGDYQ010000021.1, read on the forward strand.
CCTTCGATCAAAACTAGTGATTAAGTGTTACAGATCCTTGCTTTAAAAAAACAAACCAAGTGACTGCAAGGTTTCTAGAGTAAATACCAAAACGAAACGAAAAAATGCGCTCTATACTTTTTTCACAGTCTCTTGGTGACAAAGGTCAGTGACACTAGTGAACGACTTAAAACGACTTGTTATTAATTTTGTCATATGTCATCATTTCGTTTTCTACAATTGAGAGTATATATTACAAATAATTAGAAAAATATATATTTCACCATGTGTCATAAAAAATATTATATGTTTGTAAATCTACAAAAGTTAAAAATTGGAATCTAAATATAGCTTTACAATCAATGGCGCATGTATCGATCTTGTTAATTGCAGCTGGTGGCGAAGCCTAAACTGTTGCCAAAAAATGGAAAAAAGCGTGAGGGTTAGGGGGGGGGCAGGGGGTCGCCCCTACCTCTGCGATTTGCCTGCCTCTCCCCCTGCTTATATGTTCTACTGAATAAAATGTATTACCTGCCCCCCCCCCCCCCTATTGCCTGGCCCCTGCTGTAAAATGCCTGGTCTCTGCTGTAGAATTTTCACGCTACGGGGCTGTACCCCACCACCGTGCGATTTGTATGTACAAATATATAGCACGTAGAGGAGATCAATCATGGTGAAATTCAAATTGTGTTACCAAGCAACAAGGGAGGCAATTGTTTTTACTTTACAGTGTGATGTATGTGACTGATGACACTGAATGTTTATAGGCATATCTATCTATCTATCTATCTATCTATCTATCTATCTATCTATCTATCTATCTATCTATCTATCTATCTATCTATCTATCTATCTATCTATCTATCTATCTATCTAATATCTATCTGCCTGCCTGTCTGTCTTTCTTTTACTAAAGAACCATACCTTTATAGCATTTCAAGAGAGTTGGTTTGGTGCATAGAGAGAGAGAGAGTGAGAGAGAGAGGATTTATGTGTATGTGTGATTATCTGTTCGGTTATGATGGTAAACGGGAGGAGGGATCACGGGAAATATCTTTTTGTAGGTTAATAGGTCACAGTGTTCTAAATATCTGACCTATTTCAACAATTATTTTCACGTCCCTCAACACCCAATACTCCCCCCTCCCCCCCCCCCCCCACTGGAGATTTTGGCAGTAATACAGTACTTGAGGGAGGGAATGACAGAGAAATATGATAGAAGTAGAAAGAGAGAGAGAGAGAGAGAGAGAGAGAGAAAGAGAGAGAGAGAGAGAGAGAGAAGAGAAACTGCAAATGGGGGAAAAGGCGTTAAACCCAGAGTTTATCTAAAGACAGTGGGTCTCAAAAATATCTAGACGTGGCGACGCACAATAAAAAATGAGTTGTTTTTTTTTTTGCACCCACCTCGTCAGAACACAATTTGTTCAATAAAAAAATAATATAAAAGCGTCCCGTGTTTTATTAAAAAAACTAGATATTAAGCCCGGCGTTGCCCGGGAAATCTAGGTGTAATGTTAAACCCCTTCCTAATCAATTTAATTAGGTGCTGATTTATGCCACCTTCCTAATGTGCAGAAATGACCTACATTTCATGCGTCAAAAAATGTGGCTGCCATAACCAACAAACCATCATCAAAAAGTAATCCATCGAGAGAACAATAACCTCCAGTACACAATGTTAACAAACTATAATAACTGAGCATGATTATAAAATGAAATGCGTAGCCGATTTACGTGAAATGCGTATTTTTTTTGACGTCTATTTATAGATAAAATCAAAACAAAGCATTAAAAAAACACACTGAAAAGTAAAAAAATAACTACTTTACTATATCATTTAGCAGCGCGAAGGCACGATACAGCGCTCATCGGGAAATGGCGTCATAGAGGATTTTTTTTATATATAGCGACGGCGCTCCCATTCTGCAGAAAAAAATTTTTACCATCGGGACGTCATAGGTCATAGGTTATTTACGAACGCGCTCGCTAGTTACCTAGTCTGATTAAAATACTATCTGTTGTAATAAAAACTAAAATAATTTGAATGATATTATATATTATTATTATTATTTAATATTTAGGAATTTTACATTTCATAATTAAAAAACTACAAAAACTTTTTAAAACTGTATATTTTTTTTAAAAAAGAAATATTGAATCGATTCGACGCTAGCGCTATTTTGAATTATGTTTTCGTGACCTCTCTGGTCACGTGATTACTTTATCAAATACTATTGTTTAAATTATTTCTGGAGGTCGTTTATTTATAGAACGTATTCCCCACACGCGACCCGGACAAGCTTAGCTGCTTTATAAGTAGGACTTTTTAAACGTTTACTTTCAAGATTAGATCTTTATTAAAAAAAAAAAAGATTTGAAACATGCATATAAATAGAGCCGTTGATATATTGTAATCAGTTTATTTATAAATTTAAATTTTCCCGCGACCCACTCAAAATTTTCCCCGCGAGCCACCAGAGGGTCGCCACCCTTATTTTGAGAATCATTGTCGGGACAGAGAAAAACATCTAAAGAAAAAGGAACGTCAGTTGACGTTTAGAACCAAAATTAGGTTGAAACGAGAGAAGGTGAAGGTCGAAGTCTATCGATGGTTGAAGGTCGAAGTCTACTGATGGGTGAAGGTTGGGGATGGTTCAGGCCCCTCCCCTTTAAAATGGGATTAAAAAAAAAAAACGACCAAAAAAAAAAAAGAAAGCCATGAATGCATTTTTTTGATGTTGTTGTTTTGGAGCAAAACCCTCACGAACAACTGAACTCAAATATGTCATCAGCAACGATTCACGTGTTAGTCAATGTCCTGACACTATTTTCACAAATGCACTCTAAACGACAGACCAATGCAGTTTTTTTTTATACCTCATTCTTAGTAAAATAGATGACTATTATGGTAAAAAAATGTCTTGTACTTTCGTTTTTGGATGAACGCAGGGCCGGTTAGTCGGGCTGGAAAGATTGCACGTACTATTGTTTTTTGAAGCAATAATGTGGTGGGGGAGGTTGGGTGGGGAGGTGGGGGTGGGAATTCCCCAAAGGTTCGGCTACTAGCATTGAGCTTATTTATCCTAAATCTAAACTTTTTAAAATAAGTCAGTAAAGATGGCCTCTAAATCTCAAGTAGAGAAAGTAATTTATATTACCTGCTGTTTTGGATTACGTTCTTCTTTGACCTGTGGAGTTGTATCTTAATGTTTTGTGTACTAGTCTAAATTTAGAAGCCGTGACCTAAATATCAGTTGATGAGACGTAATGGGAGACAATTAACTGTGTTGCTGACCACCTGGGGTAAGGACAGTTCTCTTTTAGCTTTCATCAACTGTTGTTTTTTTTGTTTGTTTGTTTGTTTGTTTGTTTGTTTCCCTGCCGAGTTTCTAAAAGAGGTCGAAAAAGTTTGATGGCTTCCAGTGCTAGCGGGTCAAACTGGTTGTCGAGTGCGAGATTCACTGTCACAGCAGGACACACAGTGTGTGACATTGAACCATAATGTATGTGACATTTTACTCTCAGACGATCAATGGTGTTTGTTTCTTTAGATACTCAGACACAAACGAGACGTACAGTTGTAGAGACCAACGGCGGACCCTTTTTTTGGGGCGGCTAACGTGGTAACCTCACCATGGCTGAGTTGGAATTGGGGGCGATTTAGTACTGTACGTAGCCCAGCCCCGTGAAAAATCTACAGAAGGGGCTAGGTAATAGAAGGGGGGGCAGGACATACATTTTACTAAGTAGAGCAAACAAGCAGAGGGGGCCAGACAAAACGCGGGGGGGGGGGAAGGGGCGCCTCCCTCTTCCCCCCTCCCCCCACACGCTACGGGCCTGACGCAGCCTACACTTTTCCGGATCTGGTCAAGGGCCGCTTTTATGTCTGAGGCCTCCGCTCCGCGCACTTGTCTGAGGGCCCATGCAGAGATCGCCTCTGTACAAAGAAAGATTTTTAATTTTACTGTTCTCACTGAGTAAAGCGTTCTTTATATATATATATATATACCTACTGTGTCACAGGGAATTCCACGTGACAGCGCACCACATGGATTGGATATTGAACGGAAGATAGTAATGTTTGGGGGGGGGCAGACGCTCTCTCTCTCTCTCTCTCTCTCCAACACATTCAGCCTTTACATTGCTATTCAGTTCTAGAGCCAAAACAAAGCACTGCGTGACCCAATCAAGGAATACCTTGCACTTTAAAAGTTTCAGTCGTGAATACAAGGAAACCAAAACCAGCCAAGAACTTTGGATTAGAGTGTCAGCTAACAAACAAGTATACAAGTAAACAAAACAACAATTTATACAAAAATATGAAACCACAAACAAGAATATTTTAAGTCTGATCCCCTTTATAAGATGGTGGGGGGGGGGGGAGAGGGAAAGAAGATGCACATACTTTTCCATCTGATAGCCATGCAAGGTGTTTCTCAGATCAATATTGAACCCTAATTATCTTTCATATAGGAGGGCCCACCGAGGACTACCATGTCGTAAATTCTTTTAGCCCGGGACCCCTGACACATTCTCAGATTGCCCTTCAATATGACGGAGCCCTTTTAGTGGCTGGGAGGGGGGGTCGATGCAGCCGAATAATTTGCCAATATTTAAGAACAGCGCTGGTCATTACAAGCCTGGGGGGCTTATAAAATGTGCAGACTCTCTTCAGCGACCCTGTGAGCTGTCGATGTCAAGAAAACACACATGCACGTAAAAGTGACCCCTGCGAATGATCTCCCTTTGACACCACTTAAACATCTCCATTTGACCAGTCCGTGGACTCAAGCTCCGGGCAATACTCAACGACCTTGATTGAACCCAAACCACTCTCAGAAGTGGCGTGAAAAAAACAAATCACAGGGCTCCCCCAGTTGTTAGGTAGCTGGAGTGGCCAACACAACTGAGCTTTATGGAATAAGTTTCGGTTGTGGTCACTCATGAGGTCAGCGAGAGTCACATAGAAGAAAGAGCCATACAACAATGGTTACGTATGTTACAACCATACAGCCACAGAGCCACCAGTGCCTAACCTAGAGATTTGGGGGCCTTGGGGGGGGGGCTTGGCCTCTTTTGGAGGTCTCTGCATTATGACATTCGACACCATGACATGAGATAATGTTCTTATTATTTAAAGTAAACTTTTTTGGCCCCAACCCCCACTCAAGCTGGGGCCCGGGGGTACTTTTGAATTTGGATCTCCCTCCCCCCACCATATGTACGCCTCTGAGCCACAATATCGTATAATGTAGCAAATAAATTATAATTTCCTCTCATCAAGATTCAGTGAACTGAACAGTAACTCTGAAAAATAATTGCACAAATAAATTCGGTCATCGTAGCTGTATCAGATTTAAAAAAAAAAAAAACATTTTTCAATGGTTAGCCCAGGGGTCGGCAACCTTTTGATGTGGAAGTGCCAAAAAGTTATAATTTATAATTTTCTCAGTTTTTTAAAGAGCCACTCAAATTGTTCTTCCAATATTATGGTATTTGATTAGGAATAGGTATGTAAAATAACATCATTATAATTGAACTGGAAGGCCGCATTTTTGACATCGAAAGAGTCGCAAATTGACATCGAAAGAGCCGCATGCGGCTCGCGAGCCGCAGGTTGCCGATCCCTGGGTTAGCCTATTAAAATATCCACAAATCTCAAGCGGTACCAAGATCCGCAAATGGATACCGTGTCTATTTATAATGCAAATTGGCATATAACAAAGTGTATATGATACATTATTTGTCTTTGTTATTACATTTTATGTTTAAACATGTTTGTTATTTTTAATTATATATTCTAAAAAGAAGATTTTATATAAAAACATAAACATTTAATTGCATTTATACATTTTTTTTTGTTTTCAATAGAGTGAGCTGGTATCATATGGACAATTGATTCCTACTTCTTCGACATTCTTCACAAACTAAAGAAGAAAAAAAAACTTCAGAGATGGGTCAAGTTAACATGGACTTCAGGTTTTTTTTTTTGTCAAGGTCATTCAATTGTCTCCGCGTGACTGGTGACCTTTTTCGAAACAAATTTGTTTTGTTAAAGCTTATTATGGTAAAAATAATTAAAACAAACAAACAAAACAAAACAACAAAGGTTACAAAGTCAATAAAAATGAAAATTTGATTTACCTAACTATAAAAAAAAAAAAATTTCTAAAGATTATTATAGTAGGAAGGTGGCAGGAATGCAGGGACGAGGCGTGAATGTTGCCGGTCATAACTCTTATAGCAAAATGTATTGATGTTTTTTATGCTATATACAAAGCACAAAATAATAAAGATTTATATATTTGTATATATTATTAGTCTAACAACATATACGATCTATAAATAAAGTTATATATATCTATATATCTATCTATATATCTATATATATATATATATATATATATATATATATATATATATATATAGATATAGATATATATATACCTTAGATTCAACTTAATTGGGACACCGCTTAGTTGTGACAGCCGCTTATTTGGGACAAATCTCAAAGAAACCAAACCAAGAAGCCAATAGTAAATTTGTATTTTTTATTGGGACAGCCGCTTAATTGGGACAAAAAGCCTCGGTCCCGATGTGTCCCAATTAAGCGGAATCGACTGTATATATATATACATAAACTTGTACCATTATATATCATTATCTATAAAGAGGACTGACCGGCAACAGCCACGCAACATTCCTGAAGTTCATGGAGTTAGATGGGTAGAAGTTAGTGAAACTACAACTGAAATTTTGACAGCTCCTTCAAATTAGCTTTGGGCTGGATTTAGAAATCAAACTTTTTTTTTCATTATTTCTGCATCGGTTGAAAGCAATTTCTATAAACTTTTAATTAACTACAAGTTCATTCGGTGGGTGGGATGGTGGCTGGGTCTGGCTGTCTGCAAAATCGTGGAGCTAAAATTTTTTGGAGTTTTGGAGTTTAAATTTCGTGAGAAACATCAAATTTAGCTCCCGCTGAGATATACTTGACGAGTCTAATAATTTACGAGTTCATGAATGAACATTCTTGTAAAATTAGAAGCTAATTATTTTTTTTTTTAGTTATATTTAAAATGAGAGAAAACGTTTGCATTGAGATTATCACGTCAAAATATAGTTTAAAAGTACAGCACGTAATTATGCAAAATTGTGTAGTTTTTTTTATATATATAATTATACAGGCTTGTTAAATTGAAGAATGTAAAGAATATTGGAATGTCACAGAATATATATATAATACTTTCTAAAAATAAAGCTTTTGTTAAAATACTTTAAAACGTAAAGATAAATAATTGCTCGGATCTCATATAAGTATTTATAAAAAATGTCAATGCTAAAATTAAAAGCAAGGGGGTAAATATAATAAATTTACCGCATATCATTTTGCACAAACTTCCTGAAACAGTTGGTGTAGGGAAAAATAAATACAAAATAGTAAAAACACAAAAATTTGAGCCAGAAAGAACGGTTATTTTATTTTAAAAAATACAAAAAATAAGTAATTAATAATAATAAACACTAATAAATAATAAACAAATAATGTTGTATATATTAAAAAAATACATGTATTTTTAAATCTATACGTCTATCATATAAAGTTCACCTGAAATTTTTAACATTTTAAAATTGTTATTGACGTGGTTTTTTTTTTTTAATTTTTTAGTTCAAATTAAATCGACTTGTGTTGTGGATGTTTATTAAAATCTCTGACGCGGCCCATCAATGAATGACCACACCTTGTTACAGTACCTGCCACACTATCTGAAATATTTTTTTTAATACGGAGACACGGAATAATTAATTTAAAAAAAAAAATGTACGACTTGTAAAAGTTTGAATGTGTTTATTTATTTCAATGATGTTTGTTCCGGCTTGTTACTTTTTAATAAAATAAATACAAACAAATATATACAAAAGTAAAAAAATAAAGGGTCGTCACTCTAGTCTGTGTACTTCTAGTTTGACCCAGATCTGTGTACAAAAAATAAAATTGCAATCGCTTTTAAGTAAAAGTGCGTTTTTGGATTTGATCAAGCTAGAAGCGAGAGCAAATCAGGGAGCTAACAACAAAATGTACTCTCTGGATTCTCTTTCCTTTTCCCACATATTTTTTTTTTCTTGGGCAGATTCTTATTTCCCCTTTTTATTTCACACCTCCCCCCCCCCTCAGCTCATATTGCACTATTGTTACTTATTTATTTTTAACTCCCACACCCCCCCCACCTCCAATTTTTTTTAAATATATGTGATATGTATACTGTATAGGCTACATAATTGCATACTTGTGTGAATAAATTTAGAGCGATAAATATTTCCAACACGGGTAATTAATTATCTCCACTTTTTAGGTGTAAGAATATGGTCGTCACTGGTGTCTGGACTTGGTACCAGCTGGTGAGCGGGTATATGATCAAAGTAACAGATGTATTTGCTCCCAACGTGTTACTTCAAGTAAGTGATACTTCAAGTAAGTGGTACTTCAACGCGACGTTACCGCGTTTGAGTGGTATTCCCTTACCGAAAAATCCCAATGGCATTACTGAACAATTAAAAAAAATAAACAAGAAAAGATTTAAAGTTTAGATTCTCTGTAACCTAAACTCTTCTTTTACAATTAAAAAGAATAAAATAAAAACCCGAAAAAAAAATTAATTAGTTTATTTTTGTGTTCAATATATTATCTAGACATTACTGACTTCTTGTGGATTCTAAAAAAAAGTCAAGGGAGCCAATATATGGTATTGTATTTAATGACTTGGCCATTGGGATAGAGTCGGAATTTCTGAGATATCAATTTTTCTTTATTGTTAAATAATATATAACTTTGACAAACATCAGAAAACGAATAATGTCTAATATATTTTGCGGACCAGAACATTTTCTCGCATACCTCTAAAAACACTGCGGCCCATCGGTTGCCGACCGAAGGAAAAAAAGAAAATATAATTACACAGGCGTACCTAGGGTTGGCGGGGGGAGAGGTCCGAATGCGACGTTTTACATGAAATATTAAGTACATTAACTTATGTCATGGTGTCGAATGTCAAAATGCAAAGAGTTAATTCCTGGTTTAAAAAATGAACTACATTCGCAACATCTCAAGCAAATATATTATTAACATATTCTACAAAAGAAAAACTAAATATTAAACAAAGTTTAGAAGGGAAAGTGAACAAGATACGCCCACCCTACTTCTATTTTCGTCACCATATCACGTGGGTTCACCCAGCATGCATATCTAAATTAGATATAAGGAAGCATGTAGCAATATAACATCTTCTCACGGCTTGACGCTTAGTGCTTTGTTTAGCTATTCACAAATAAATAACATACACGTTTTCCGTTGAAGAACAGTTGATGTACTAAAAGTACATACATTGATCTAAAGAAAGAACAACAACTCTGCCATCTTTCATTTTCCTAAACTAGACATTTCACTAGAGAGATGGCGTTAAGGCAGAACTTAAAGTAGATTTAAATATCCCCCATGAATAATTCGATGTTAAATAAATGGCGAAAAGATTAAAAAAAAATCGTGTCTTGTTTTTGTTGGGTTAGATAAGTGCAGATATGGAATAGCCAGATTTTTTTGGTTTTAGATTGCAAAATAAAAACAAACAAACAAACAAAAAAATAATTGGGTTTTACGAAAAAGTTTCAATGTTACGCAACGGTTCTCGTTAGTCTTTTAAAGAGAATCATTGATGACGAAGAAAAACAATCTTTAAATTGAGAAAAACGTCATCATATGACTATTGATGTACATGTATTTAATTTTACTTTCACGACAAACGGTACAATGTTTAAATGGGACAACACCCTTCCGCGCAGGACCGTCGTGAGGGAAAGTGGGGGGGGGGGCGGCGCATCTCGAACACTTATCATGAACCCCAGGTATTGTTTGACCCCCCATTCGCTTTCGATTTTTATTTATTATTTTATTTTGATTCAAAATAAGGGAAAATGAGGACAGGGGGGAGGGGGGGAGGCCTTCACTGTCAACTCTTTTTAGGTGCCAAAGAATTACTTGCTGCGACCCGTGGAATACTGTCTTAGATGCTCTGCTCATAATGTACACACTACGATTAGGAATTTAGCTCTCAAGTAAAATCAACGTAAAAAAAAAAACAACGTTTACTGCTTTGGATTTGATCAAGCTAGAAACGAGAGCAAATAAAGGGTGTTACGATGTAGGTTTGTTTTGAGCACAATGGTTTACTCGTTCAGGAACAAAAATCAGCTTGGGAAAGGGGTGTACCCTTGTGACCTAGGTCACCGTGTCAGATTCCTAGGTGGGAGGCTGTTAATTGATTGGGAATCGCCAGCTCGGGAAGGGGGTGTGTCGTTCCCGTGTCAGATTACTAGGGGGGAGATCGGGACGCTCGCGGAACCAAATTACCTGGAGAAAAATGATCGTGACTGACACGTAGGATGAAGTTTGGGGACCGTGGATGCTGAGTTAGAAAGTTTCACATGCCCCTTTTTCTAGATGTCAAATCTCTTTCCCACGTCCCAGACCAGAGTTAGTGGGTTAAGAATTAATTAGGAATAATAAATCACTCATGCCAAGCCAATTGTGTACTGTATATAAGCTGGACGATTTTGTATGTGAGAGAGAGTCGGAGAGAGACAGAGAGAGAAGATAGTCGAGTGAGATAGCAGAGTTGGAGAGAGGAGGAGAGAGAGGAGGAGGAGGAGAGAGAAGAGCGAGACTGAGAACTAGAGAGCAGGAGCGGAAGAGTGTGACGTAAACTGAAGTATTGTATGTGAGGAGAACTGGCGTCAACATAATAAAACTTGTGTTATTGGCAAAGAAACCGGTGTTTGTTGACTTATTTGAGGTGATTGTACGTGAGCTGTAAAAATAGAAATATTGTCATCAGAACATCTACATCTACTCTCTCATACACCTAGAAAGCGATCTGTACGTGGCCAGGATTGGCATTGAGGACAATCCGACAACGTAACAAAGGGATCTAACAACAAAATGTACTATCTGGATTCTCTTTCCCTTTCCCCCCAAGTTTTTTCTCTTTTGCTTATTTTCATTTCTCCTTTTTATTTTAGAACCACTGAGTGAAGCAAAGAAAAAAAAAATAATTCTATCTCGGAAATAAACTGCATTACTTCCCTTGGTATTTTCAATTCATTGGATATTGGAGAAAGTCAGAAAGTAAATGATTGAAAAAGAAGGAAATAGATGATATAAGAAATCTACAGATTCAAAGACAGTACAACTAAAGGGGGGCGGGTGAGGGGGTGGGGAGACCAATCTTAACAGTACAGCTACAGGGAAGGGGAGGACTAGTCTTTATGCAGTACATAGTCATGTAATATCACATACTAAACATGACTATGGTGAAGGACATCGACCCCGTGTTGTAAGTCTTTGTTGACGCAAATTTTCTTCGATTGACCTTGTGACCTACTTAGTAGTAAAAGGAACAGACTGTTCGGAGTCAAAATGATCCGTGAAAAATTGTTTTCTTTATTTTAACTTCACAAAAATGACTGGCTTTTCAGTGGATGACTTAAATGTTGTTTTTTTTTAAACAAAAATAAAATTCATTTAAAAAACAACAACAATTAAAACAACTAGAAACAATGACTATTGTTAAAATTAAAATTTCTGTCCCTCGAATAACGACCATTAAAAAAAAATATTAAAAATCCATAAAAATGAAATAAAATCTGGATTTATAAAAAGAATACTTTAGTGAATAGATTTGTTATTTGGTGATTGAATTTGTAGTCGAACCTACATACAAGAAATACTACACTGCTAAAGACCGCGGTAAATTCAGTTGTTTTTTCTCTTTTCATGACCCTCAGATTGTTATAAAATAATCATAAGAAACTGAAACCTGATTATTCTACCTGATTTGCATTCAAGATTATTGTATTACTTTTCTCTTGTTTCAGTATTGACTACATCAACAGTTTGTGTGTGTGTGTGTGTGTGTGAGTGTGTGCGTGTGCGTGTGTGTGTGTGTGTGAGAGTGTGTGTGTGTGTGTGTGTGTGAGTGTGTGTGTGAGAGTGTGTGTGTGTGTGTGAGTGTGTGTGTGTAAGAGTGTGTGTGTGTGTGTGTGTGAGAGTGTGTGTGTGTGTGAGAGTGTGTGTGTGTGTCCTTTCGTTATATTTATCTTAGATCGGGGCAGCCATTACCGTGAGTGTAATTTATTATTATTAGGGCTGTACCGGAATCCGATTCCGGTTCCTGTTAAGCCGGATTCCGGCAGTTTTAACAAATCCGGTTCCGATTCCGGTTCCGGTTAAAACGTGCCGGGTTTAAGCCGGATTTCTTTATTGTTTGAAATTTCTAAGAAATTTTTTTAGCCCAACATAATTTTGAAATATTTAGCGCTATACAATTAAATCAAACAATAACTTCCTTTGCTTTTTTAAAACTACAATAACGTCGATCGCTTTTAGTTCTGTATGTAAGTAAAAATATATTAAAAAGGAAGATTTGAATAGTATTTAGTCTAATAGTAGTAATACGACACCTTACCTTCCGCTACTTTTGATTTAGTGTTTTCTTTAAACTATATTAAGCTACAAAAGTTTAACTTCTTTAAAGAGCAGACAACGATCTATTTTTGTTTGTCAATAATTTATTTTTCTGCAAATTTTTTAATTTAGTGGATTTTGTCACGATTTGGATAAAATTCCTTGCATATTTAGATAAATATTTTGAAGATACATTTTTAACTGGACATTAAAGTGATATTGATGTAAATTTTAAATGCATTTTAATTTGTTTATGGAAAATAGTCAGATAATGATTTAAAGGAAAGTATGAATGAAACAAGGTTTGCTGACGTCACTATGGAAAACTAAAGAAAAATAAGCTCTCGGGTAGTGCCACAGTATATATTTTTTTTTGGAATTCATCTATTAATAAACATGTTTATTATACATTCTAAGATATGTTACCCATTTCTTTGTCTGATTGTAATAGAAATCAAGTTAAATTAGGTAAGCTTTATTAAAATAATTTTTTAAAACAAAGAACCTGTTATTTTGACAGAGTTATCTTTCTTAACTCAAGATCGGGGAAGGGATTTTAGTCACATTCTTCAAGATCTAAATGGTTAATACTGTTTGTTGCTATCTATAACTTAACATTTTAATTATATTTTTCATTATATATCTTTTTTTATGTTAGGCGAGAACTTACTACTTCGTTCGGAAGAGTTACTATTTAATTTGGTAAAATCCGGTTCCTGTTCCGATTCCGGCAGGATTCAAATATTAAATCCGATTCCGGTTCCGATTCCTGCAGGATCTAAAAATTACAATCCGGTACAGCCCTAATTATTATACATCTATTAATAGACATGTATTAATAGACATCTATTAATAGAAATTGACTTGCATCATAAAGTTTACACACACGCCTTCATGTTACCACTAAACGATAAAGAACATTTGAAGTATTCGAATTTTGGTGTGTTGGTGTATCAACATTTTCAATATATAGATATGTTGATGAATTTCACTTGAAAGGGGTCAAACTTCGGCCCTCGGGCTAATTGCGGCCCCCTCGGACTGTTTGATCAGGCCGCAAATATGTTCCTCCCCCATCGTTCACACTGATGGCGTATACATTTTGGCCTGTATTGGTATGGTATAAATACTATTTTGTTATATGTAATAATCTTAAGTGTCTCGCGGTTAAAAAGCAAGTTTGTCCAGCCTGGTTTACATATACATTGTTCCGAGATTATTCCCATATCTTTCTTTGATCTGTGTTGAAATGTTTTACTCTCATTCTGATGGTGGTTTTTTTTTTTGTTTTATTTAATTTTAATTTTTTTTTAATTTTATTAAACCACAGAAAAGTGAAACTAATAAAATTGAGAAAAATAATTTAAATGCAAGTAACAAAGTCACGCGAAAAAAAAATGCTATTATTATATTGGTTGGCCATTTGTCAACCATTGGTTCTTAGTTAGGAGTGCCAAATTAAATTATTTTTTTAATGAACCTACCCCCCCTAGCAGAAGAAGGTTCTTCATCACGAAGACTCATGAAGCTTAGTTGTGGTGAAAGCCGGAAAGGAAGTCACAAAGCGGCCTACCCTTCTGACATCACCAGGACGGGGTTCTGCTGTAAGCAGTTGGAGAGAATGGCTCTGGACAGAAGTCGCTGGAGATCTTTAGTTGGTGACCCAATACTCCGATAGGAGTGACGGGCAATGATGATGATGAAAATGATAATTTTTAAGCCCTTGAACAATCTTAAAAATTAGCTAAATATGTATTTAAAGCTTTTATAACTCATTCATTCTTTCTAAAAAAAATATTATATAATAAAGCAAAATGTTAAAATGTATTAGGTAACTCTTAGTTAAAGGATTTACGTTGTTTTTTTTATTCAATTTAATTTTTTGTTAAAATTATGGGATCCTAGAATTTCTGTGTAAGCTTTTTTTTTAATTACATATGTATCTCATGTATTGTGGTTTTCTTAAGGGGCCGTTCACATATTATATAACGCCGAAGGCGGAAAGGGGGGAGGGGTGGTGTGTGGTTGCGAAATTATTATTTTTGTTATATTGGGGGGAGTTTTTTGTGTTACATAATGTTATATGGGGAGAAAGGGGGGGGGTTAAAAAAAATGACATTTTTTGCGTTATATAATATGTGAACGACCCCTTAACTTGGCCCTAACATCGTTTTATGTACTTTTTTTTTCTCTTTTGTTTATTTTTTCCCCACCTTTAATTTAAAGGAATTCATTTTCAAATTAAGTTACTATGATACTATGAAACATTGATACTATGAAACATTGATACTATAAAACATTGATACTATGAAACATTGATACTATGAAACATTGATACTATGAAACATTGATACTATGAAACATTGATACTATGAAACATTGAAACATTGATACTATGAAACATTGATACTATGAAACATTGATACTATGATACTATGATACATTGATCAAAAAAATAAAGTTTTTCAATCTTACACGTTTTCAATATCTTTGTCTTTCAGACATAAATCACCATAAAACCATGAAATTTCAAACGCCCCCCCCCCCTCCTGGAGGGGGGGGGGCGGGAGGGGGGATTCGAAACTCTCTGATTGCCCTACTTATTTAAAACGACAAAAAAAAATGGCAGCAAAGTACTAATTCATTATTTGTCACTACTGGGTCATCGACCTCTGGTTTCACATAATGGGCGTGCTCTTAATAACAGACGCCTTGATTAACCCAGTAAAACACACACACACACACTACACACACACACACTACACCCAGACACACACGCTTGAAACCAGGAGTGTAAAAATAGTCAAGCACGCTTTGAGATGTCGGGGGTCCCGCGCTAGTTAACGAGTCCAGCACCGCGGTGCCTGTCACACCACGACGATCACGTCGACGACGACGACGGCTGGAATGTTTGTGTCATCGATCGGGAATGATTACGCCATTGTAGCTTGCGGATGGGTGGGTGGAGTACTCAACAAGGTGGGGTGGGGAGGGAGGGTTGGAGGTGGAGGAGGGGAGGGGGTGAGTGCAACTGCCATTGATTTTACCGCAATCAACTCACGGTTTCGCTATCTCTTTTTTTTTCTTTTAAAATCTAGTAACAGTAGCGATGAATGCCCTAGATTGTGATTTTCATTTTTTTTCAATCGCGTTGTCTGTAGAGTCGAGCGTAACCGTATTGATGGGATCTATTAGTTCGCCGGGTAGATCTATTTTTAGCAAACGAAAATCCCGATTTTATTTATTTTACAATGTAAAAGGATTCCAGGGACCAGGTTTAGACAAGCGAGTCTATTTTTAACCAATAACTACCTTTTATCAAAATATACATTCATCCATCTGTACATGGCACATCTCCCCCCCCCCCCCTTTTCCTCCTAAGATACTACCTAAGTCATGCCACTTGAGTGTAGGACAAAAAAAAAACAATTTTTATTATATTTTTCCTTGGGGGTTTTGTCCGCTCTGGGTTTTGTCCGCTCTGGGTTTTGTCCGGACACCGCCTACATACCCATCAAGTAATAATTACCGACTTAATGATGACCTACTGTCGTATCTCTTCGGAAGACGAACTCATGACAACAAAATAACCGTCTATGTCTTCTCCTTCTTTATTTCTTAACTTCCGTTTTTATTACACATTCATTAGGTGCGTTACAGTGCTACCAAATATATAACAGAGTCATGACACCCCCCACAATCCCATTAAAATTTCATTCATAAATGAAATTTTACCATTATATATACCAGAAAAAATTGACATGTTTTTGATTAATTAATTAATGTTAAAATCAATCAATGCAACATATATTACATTAAACAGTAGTCAGGCAAAATAATTACAGAATTCTTAGTTTACTTTAAGTAAATTCTATCTTCTTGTGAGCAATAGAAACATTGTCAGCAAGTATGTATTCAATACATTCAGTGTACTAGAAAATCTCTATCTAGCTAAGTACCTTTTCCAAAATTCCATATCCAAAAAAAATTACATAGTTCACTTTAGTACTTATATTCTTATTTAATAATTTCACAACATTTCTTAAATAAAAAATATTTGTATGCTTTACAATATATTACTATAATAGTAATTAATTCTAGAAAATATAATATTTGTTAGATACCAAATCTTTATAAACAAATCCACCATGTATTTAAACAATTACACAAAAAAAAAATTTCCAGTGTATTTCCATTAGAAATACTTGCACATCATGCAAATATTTATCAATGACAATGATAATATTTTAATATCATATTATTATTCAACAAAAAAAATAGTTACAAATAGCTCATCAACATTGTTAGCGTCATCATAATTTTTTATTTTTTTTTTATCTTCATCACTGCCAAAGATTTTTTTTTTTTTAAAAGCTTCTGACATCATATGACATCTCATTATTGTCTATGTCATCATGACCCATGTTGTATATTAACAAAAAATCATATTATCACTTAAAATTACTATCTTATTTCTTAAAAATTAGGCCTGTAGAAATCCTGCCTTTCAAATTTAAATTTACTATTAATACATTTGGCTCTTTTATCAAACCAATCTTCTGGTGTCATTATTTCACCATTTCTATGTAGTTCCAGTCCAACATAATTTCTTCTGTTTCTCTTATACTCATTAAATCTGTTATGACATATTCTATTATAATTGTTTGACCTCTTATAATGTTCATGTTTTTGTTTAAACTCATTTTGTGTAGTATGGCTTCTTTGATATTTTATTTGATCTTGAGATACTTGCTCAGAATACACTGTGTCACTATTTATAGAAACGCAACACATTTCTATTCCTTCAGATATTTTTTTGTCTGTCCATTGTTTTACAATTTCTTCTGTTGTATTGTCTTTTATAACTGCCAGGTTGCCTATAATCAATGGTGCAACAGGATTTTTCATTACAAGTACTTCAATAGTACCCGAGATCCATGGTGAGTCTACATCGATTACTGCCATGTTGCATTCCACCTTTGAGCCATCACCCATTTTGACTGTTGTCATTTTATGCATGTATTGATCTTTGCGTACAAGATAATCTTGCACGATAACTGTACTGCATCCACTATCACGAAGACACTGTATTCTCCTGCCATTTACAAATGCTGGATAAAAGTTTATCCTTCCATGTGAACTGATCACATTTGCACAATACTGTTCAGTATTCTGTTCTTGTGAGCCTGTATTTCTAGTGCCAGATCTTTGTGGTCTTTCTAGTGTACGTGTTCTCTCTGTCCTATTTCTTTGTGGACTGATGTTAGGCGATTGTCTTCTTTGATACTGTTGAGTGTTGTAACTATGACTAGCTTGATGTCTGTCGGCTTTCTGACCATTTACTCTTCTGTTGTCATACTCTTTCGTGTATGACCTACATTCTCTCTGTCTCTTCCTACACTCCCGAATTAGATGACCTTTCATCTTGCAATAATAACATGATCTTATTTCCGGCTCTCTGACCTTCCAACCATGTGTATTGAGTTTATTTTGATTACTGCTCCTATTAGGAAGACTATGATATCTGTTCTGGATTATATTAGCATAGAATTCCGTATTACATATTTCATCATCTGGACGACTGTCCATATAGTCACTCAAAGCTCTGACTAGTTGATCAACGGTTTTCACCTTTCTCTGTTTTATTAAAGCAAATACATCTTTGGTGCATATCTGTAATATTTTGTCAATGACAAACATTTCCAACACTGCCTGTGCATCCATTAAGTCAATTTCTGCCATTGTCAACCAAGACTTCAAACTTGACACTACATTGTCAATAAAGTACTGTGGTTGATATTTATTGGACATCTTTAAAGAATGGAATTTCTTTCTGTAAAATTCTTCTGTTTTGTTAAAGTGTTTCAGAAGTTTCTGTTTTACTTCATCATAGTCCTTGTCGTAGTAGTCTGGAATCGATCTAAGAGCAGTTCTTGCATCTCCCCTTAGAAGTTCACTCATTAGATCTATCCAGTGCGCTCTAGGCACATTATTGCTTCTGCATTTCTGTTCCAATATAGAGAGAAATGTGTCAATGTCCTCAGCTTTACCATCACAAGATTGTAGTTTCAGATTATATCTGTTGAATAAGTTTTGAGTATTTGGTACATCTGGACTAGCTTCTGTGCAGTGAGTACCAGAACTGGCCTTAATAGTAGCCATCTTTAGTTCATGATCAAGTCTGTCTCTCTGTAGTTGGGCTTCAATCTCTAGTAGTTCTTTCTTTGCTTCTCTTTCTTTTGCCTTTTCTTCTTTTTCTTCTCTCTCTCTCTTTTCTCTTTCTTCTTTTTCTTTGACTTCTCTGTCCATAGCCATATTCTGTTCGATGAATTGTAGCAATTTTTCTCCTTGTAACCCATATCTCTTTCCTTTTTCTTCAAAATCCTCCCAGAGATCTTGTACGGGAGATAACTTCCTTTCTTCCAACCTTTCCATATTTTCGTACTAAGTTTTCAGTGAGTTTTAAATAAACTGGGTCAGTTAGATATGTCTCTATGAGACAATTTATAATCTAAAATAAGATTTCCGTCACCTCTCAAATTAATTTTAAAATTTAATGCACAAAATATTCTATATAAAACATATCATACTTATCAGTAATGAATAAATGACATAGCAATTAAATCAACAACAATCAATTAAGTGAGTCAATCCTTCCAATATCTGCAATAATGTTACTCAGCAAAATTAATTATCATGGAAATAAATGTTTTAAATAGTATAATATACAAATGAAACAACATGTGCATTTTTGTAGTTATTCAACTTTGTTTCTGTATGGTTCACACTTCAGCTTGAATGTGAACACATTTGAAAGGAATAAAACTGTTAATCTCCCCCTACGTCTGGACAATACTGTCTCTGGTCCAGTGTAGAACTTGACCCCAATTCCGGTAGGTATGACTTTACCTCTGTTGACTTGTTTCTCGCTGTACGGTTTCTTCAACAGTCTGTTTTCTTGATTGATGAGTTTGTTATTACACTTAAAGAGTGTTAGTCAGTAACGACTCTTTGTATGCGCAAGATTGCGGCATAAACACATTTAAGAACGTGAGTGTAAATCGTAACGATGACTAGGCTTGTTAGTACATAGCTGCCATCAGACCGGTCAACACACAGAGAGGACTTGTATCTTGGTAGTTCAATGACTCTTCATAGGTATACGTGTGGGCTTACGTGTGTTTCACAACTCATGGCCACTCTTTAGTATTAGTTATGGTTGTAATACAGCTACCAAATAAATAATATACTAGATGTGTGGGCTTACTAGTGCTTCACAGCTCTTGGCCACAGTAAATTATTAGATTAATAATTAGGCTACAAAAGCGATGCCTGAATCAGTGGGCTTATTAGTGCATTAAAGCTCTTGGCCACAATACATTACTTGAATAGATAAACTTAACTGGTATTTAGGTAGGTTGACATCACAATAATAACAGCACTGCAACGTTCACGCTGTTTTCCATTACCACCAAGTTAATAATACTTTAACCTAGTAGCTATTGTCATCCTTTATCGCTGCCACCAAATAAATAATAGGCTATGTCGTATCTCTTCGGAAGACGAACTCATGACAACAAAATAACCGTCTATGTCTTCTCCTTCTTTATTTCTTAACTTCCGTTTTTATTACACATTCATTAGGTGCGTTACAGTGCTACCAAATATATAACAGAGTCATGACACCTACTTACGCAGTTACTTAATTAACGGTCAGCTTGTTTATCAACAGTGTTTACATACTCTACAACATATCTATCTATCTATCTATCTATCTATCTATCTATCTATCTATCTATCTATCTATCTATCTATCTATCTATCTATCTATCTATCTATCTATCTATCTATCTATCTATCTATCTATCTATCTATCTATCTATCTATCTATCTATCTATCTATCTATCTATCTATCTATCTATCTATCTATCTATCTATCTGTCTGTCTGTCTGTCTGTCTGAATGTCTGTCTGTCTGTCTGTCTGTCTATCTATCTATCTATCTAGAGAATGTTTCTCTCTGCCTGCCTTTCCGCCAGTCTATCACTCTGTCTAATGTAGTCTAAAAGTAGCTCTCCCTACTTCTATTCAAACAATAAATAGGCCTCCGTTTGACAGATTCACTTCCATCTGATTGGCCAGGTCTTGCAATTGGCGGGGGGGGGGGGAGGGGGGTTAACTCCCTAAAATATGAGGCTTAGTTTAAAAAAAAATTATTTCAATTGTTGTATTGTTGACTTGTTTTAATTTGTTTAAGTGTTACATCTTGAGGGTCTTGTATGGTTGCCAAGACTATAGTCTTGCATAAGGTAGCTTCCTCTATAATGATCTATTTATAACTTTCCAAACTAGGATGAAAGGCTCCATAAATATCAACCATCGCTTGTGCCTCCACGTCACTGCACCCCCGGACACAACTGTATGTAGGAAGAAGCAATATATTATAGATTACCTAAACGTTAGACAAAGAGTACGTGACAACCAAAAAAAAAAATAACCGTTTCTCAGCACATATGGTGACCTGACATATATATTTAGCCCCCGATCGGATGAAGAACCCATATAAAGCTTTGAAAACTTTTAGACTGCGGCAGACGAGAGGTCATAGTTCAAGGCTTAAATTCCCCGCCCACTCTTTCTACATTTTCCAGTTATTGTTTTTTTTTAAGTGTTTTATGGACGTGCATGTCTGAAGAGAGAAGTGCTTGCGCCATCTTCACCTTTGACACATAACATCTGATCTCTCCACCTTCCTTTCTTTAAATAAGTAAAAAGGTGGGGGGAAAAAAAACTCTTCATGAGACGTTCGTTCAGCTGGCAGACTTCAGCATGTCTGCTCAACTCTGCAGTTGTCACAGATACACATGAACTGTTGCTTGTGGAGTCTGTCTCGTGAAAGATGGAGATAACTGCTTTTTTTACATTTTTTTTTTTACATTTTTGTTAAGAAATTGTTCTTGAAAATTATCCTTATTTAAAAAAAAAAAAAAAATAGTTGATTTTTTTAACCGAACCCCCCCCCCCCCCCGCGGCGATCTTTTTGTGTATCCGGTATGACGGTTCTAAGATTATTGATTGCAGGACGGGGGGGGGGGGTAGGCTAGAACAAAGATGATATATACCAGGTGAGGTCTTGCAAGAGGTTATTGTGAACCGCGTTCAATTATTGTATTAGTATATGACAGAAAGTGATATATGAGTACTCAACATAGACAATTTAACAAGAATTATGAACAAACTCACAGAACAGCCAGCACAACTTGAAAAAAAAAACTGTAACAAATCAGGCCTAAACAAAAGTAATAAAGAACCTAAATTATTAAATTGGAATCAGTAGTAATCCAATCTTTGAAAAAAAACACTACACTTTTAACGGTAAAACCCGTTCAGTCACTGAAATATTTTCGCAACAAGCATTCAGTTCAACTTACAATTAATTCCCGTTAATTTCGATTATTTCTATTCCGTTAACTTTCAAACGAGCTTAATGTAAGTGATTCAAAACAATGACGTCACGGGCACTACCCATCTAATGAAGTACGTGATGATTGTTTACTATCAATTGAGTTAACGTCTTTAAGAATCATATATAATAAATAATACTCATTTCCAGTGTGCGTTAAATCGAAAGTAAAGAATTAATACATGTACAACAGTATTCCAGTTTAAAATACAACCATGAAAAAAATCGGATCTGCCCGAAACCAAAAAAATAACCTAGCCTACCGATCAAGCCTAAGGGGATATAACTCTATGCAAACGTTTTGCAGAGTACAGCTAGTTGTAAATATAAACTCGTATTATTTTTAAAAGTCTTTTCGATGTAAAAAAAAAAATGGCTGGTTCCCGCCGCTGTCAGTTTTTTTGAGAACCTCTGGTCTTTAAAAAAATAGAAAAGAAACAAAGACTATCACGGCGAGATCTACATACTAGCATCCCTCTCCCCCCCCCCCCACCGACAAAACCCTCCACACCCTCAACCAGCCATGCACCCCTTCCCCCTCCCCCACACTTACATTCCGTCGTAAACATTTTATCTTTTTTTTTTTATTATTATGAACATTATATGCGCGTGCCAATTTCAGATATACCTCAAGGTTAAACTTAATACTGAAATGCAAGCCTCCCTCCACCCCTCCCCCCAACCCCACTCCCTGGGGATCCAGACTTCATGGGGCTATGTGTGGGAGGAAGGGGAAAGAAGAAAAAAAAAACACTTTTTACGATATTCCTCTATTTTTTTTGTGTGTGTGGTCACATCAAAAGAGGAATGAACGTGCCATCTTGAGACAGTATCTACAGGAAGCCAGTCCTACTTCCAGGTGCTCCTGTTGGTAGCATGGAGTTTTAACCCGGTTCTGGCGACTCTTAGAGTGCGCCCACATAATAAAATATTCATCTAGACATGTTTGAATATAAAAAGTCAAGGTGATATGGTAAATACCATTTTTTTTTTGTCTGTTGTTTTTCATTAGCTTTTTATTTTTATTTTTCTGCACAGGTTTATTTCCCCTAGAATCATAGATCATATGGAGTTAAATCCCTGGAATTCATTCAGCGCTGTTTTAAACGTACAATTTCCTACCCACGAACTTTACCCGTAACAACACTTCATCGAATTTAGATAAATGTCGCGCTTACTCGCGAATATAGAAGTGAAGATATTTTATTTTACACTCGGTAAATTTAATTGGATGTATTAAGTAACAGCAAATTTATTTATTAATTTTAAAACTCTTTCAAAGTTGAAAACAAAACGCAATGTTTACTTACGTCCAATTTTTTTGTAATATTCTTAATCGAATGTCGAGCGCCCCGCCACCCCCCTCCCCTTCCCATGCGGTGGTGGGGGGGCACCTATGAAAGTCACTAAAAATTGACTAAAATGTATTTTATCGATTAGATGACGTAATGTTACGACTCTAGTTTTTTGCGTGACGTAACCACATAATCACGTGTCTAGAAGTATTTGTATGCGAGTGTTGTTTATTGTGTGTGTGTGCGCATGCGCAGGCGGCCTTTGCGGTTGGGGAGGAGTGGGGACGAATGACTATAGTAGGAGTGGTCAAACTTTGTGTAACGCGTACCACATCAGTTTCATAAGTTTGACCGGTGGGACGGACAAAGCGCAGATGGATGTAGTGCTGATATGAATGAATGTAAGTTATATGTAAAACGATATAACATACATGTCTAGTGCTGCTCTTCAGTCTGAACAACAGAAGTGGGGCCGCGGACCAGATTAAACAATCCGGTGGGCAAGATTTGTCTCGCGGGCCCCGTAGTTTGCCCTTGGCTGGACTAGGTCAACCCCCCCCCCCAGGACACCGCAACGAAATAAGGCCCACGCGATAGGAGCGTTTTGGTACGGTATACATAGGGTACAATTATGACTGTAAGCCACCGCATTGGACACTCGCCCAAGAGCTCCCCACCCCGGGTGCAATCAACAGACTTGCATATGGTCGCATCGAGTGTGTGTGTGTTTGTGTGTGTGTGTGTGTTCTCGGGAATGTAGCCTGATTGTGTTTTCATTTTAACGTTCCATCTGTCCATCTGATTCCACGCCCGTCCATACTGAGGCCCTGAACAACGTTTAACGACCATTATATGTCCGACTGAAAGAATCACACCTCTACACCCCCCCCTACACACACACCCACCCTCTCCCATCATGACTGCACCTAGACAAATATACGGTTTATACAATCTCATCTCTATCACTCTCTCCCACATCCCTCTTCCGTCCTTCCGTCAGTCTGTATCTACCCCCCCTTCCTCCCCTCCCCTCCCAACACCCCCTCCCACCCCCCACCCCCCAAGTCCCGCACACAAGTAGAGTGACATTACCTCAACAGTGTGCCCCAGCCTTTTTATTCCGTGAGCTCTTTATGTAGAAGTGCTGAGTCAGAAAGTCGAAAGAGGACGAATGACGTCACAGTCTTTTTATTATTTTTTTTTTTGCCCCTTCCGTTTATTATTTTATTATTATTATTATTATTATTATATTTTCATTTTTTTTTCGTTTCATCCAAAGGGGGAATTTTTCAGACAAAACTTTTTCATAATCGACTCAAAAAAAAATGTTCATGAAATTTTTTTTTGTTTGTTTTTAAAATGAATTAAAAAGAAATCACGTAGATTTATTTTAAGGTCGGCGGAGGGAAAAGAGGGGGTGGGGGGGGGGCGTAGGACTGGTCTAAAACTTCTAGAGATATTAGAGAGACCCTTGTTAAAAATTACCGTTTCGGGGCCCTCTTAGCATCTGATTAAATTGAAAAATAATACTGTAAGGGGCTCCTTGGGCTATGGAAGATCTTGGAGGCAGCTTAGTTCATGATGATTAAACATATAAAATAGCAAGCAGTAATTATAATATATATATATATATATATATATATATATATATATATATTTATATATATGCATACCTCCACTAAACTCTTCGCGTACTCCCAGGCCCCAGGGGTACGCTTACAACACTTTGAGAAACACTGTTAGAAAGTAAATATAAAACAGAAATGACATTATTTGAACCATTCAATGATTTAAACCAGAATCAATCAACAAAAGCTAATGTAAAGTGCACTCACGTTTTTTACACAATAGCTGTGAACAAACAGCTGTAAACAAACAGCTGTAAACAAACAGCTGTAAACAAACAGCTGTAAACAAACAGCTGTAAACAAACAGTCTAACAAAAAGTAAAATGTAACAAAAATTATATTGTTTGAAACACTAAACATTTTTTTTTTATATATTTCAGCAACAAAAATTCATTTACGTTTCTGCTGGCGTTAGAAAGTGTTGTTGTTTATGTTTATATTTGTTTTAACGAACAATCGCGAGTTATTAAAATTGTACTCTGCAAATAAACAAAAATAAATCAAAACTTCAATAGTAAACAAACTATCCCGTGTGACCTTCAACGTATTAAAATATTCTCCCTAATGAAGAAAGGCAACAATAAAAAAATCGGTTAGAAAGTAAACAACCGCAGATAGATTCTAAATTTAGCTGTCACGTGCCAGGGATGATCACATGATCAGGAAACGAGGATGATTTTTTTTTATGATAGCTTCATTTAGTTTTTCATATCCGTGGTGTAGTGTTAGTTGTTGACTAGCTCCAGTTTGACATTTGTATAGACATCGTATGGCATCCAATTACATAATGATATTTAGGTCTTACACGGTTTACTTGCTAATAGAGAAAACCAGTTTACAGAAATAAAAAAAATGTTTGGTCTTCAATTACACTTTTATTTTTTTTTATTTATATTTCATTACCTTCTATGTGTATAATTTCATATTGTAGTTTGCGCAGGTCAATGTACACTGTACTTATTCCCTAGGAAATAGAATGAAAATAATTTCTTGACTGTGTAATCTGCATCTGATGAAAGCAAGAAACGTGACTGCAGTGGTGTCGACAATGACTTCGCAAAGATTGTCATTGATTTATTATTTATAGATTTGGACATAATAATTTTTAATCTTTTAATTTTATAATAGAAATAAATTTGCACTATGTTGAAAAAAACTAGAAGTTGTGTGAAGAATTGCATAAAAACAATTAATTAAACTAACAGGTTCTGTCAATGGAAGTAATGGACGATTTGTCTCTTTTTGTGTGGTCAATGAAATGATAAGTATAAGAGCAGTCTGAACATGAACATGCGCCTCCCCCCTCCCCCACCCCTACCAATATAGACTGCATTCATTTTGCAGAATCGGATGAAGGAATCAATACACCTCCCATGGTCATATGGCCCATCGATGTGGACTTTATCAATCTCGACAGTTCTGATGCCTCTAGCTAGATCATTCTAAGAGATTTAAGTCTCAGCCCGCAGTTCTCACAGAGAGAGTTCAGAGAGAGAGAGAGAGAGAGAGAGAGAGAGAGAGAGAGAGAGAGAGAGAGGGTGGGGGCTCATTCTGACAGAGTTGTTATTAGGTTAAGGCAAATTAGTCAACCACTTAGGGCCCAAATGCAGAAAAAATCCCCCCCCCCCACCTTTCCAACGCCAGTACGATTGCTATTGATTTTGATGCTAAACAAACATAAACTGATGTGGATCGCAGCCCGTTCAGGTACTTTATTTTGAAAGGCCTTGCCTATCCCAAAAACCTAGATCCGTATCGCGGTAGTGTAAAACAGATATTCCTATGTGGTGTCTCTTCTGCTGCACAATCGGGGTCATTGCACGATTGTCTTTGTTGGGGATGAAAGGAGAGAACTGCGAAAACCATCCCATATTGGTTAATAGGACCTAAGCTGAAAAAACACAAACAAATCTCTTCCTTACTGGGACTTTACAGATCAGAGGCGTAATTAGGGAGGGAGGAGGGGGGGGTCCAAATTCGAAATCCCCCCCTCCCCCTAGATCCATGCTTGAGGGGGACCACCAAACATTTTTTTTACATTAAATATTAAGTACTTTATCTCAATTCTTGATGTTGACTGTAAAAATGCAGCGCTTCCCCAAAGAGGCCAAGCCCTCCCCCCCTCCCCCGGGGGCCCGCAAATCCCTTTGAGGTCTCGAAGACAGGTATTCTCAAGCTGACTCCAAGGCGTAACCCTTTGAGGTCTCGCAGACAGGTATTCTCAAGCTAACTCCAGGTGTAACCCTTTGAGGTCTCGCAGACAGGTATTCTCAAGCTGACTCCAAGGCGTGACCCTTTGAGGTCTCGCAGACAGGTATTCTCAAGCTGACTCCATGGCGTAACCCTTTGAGGTCTCGCAGACAGGTATTCTCAAGCTGACTCCAGGTGTAACCCTTTGAGGTCTCGCAGACAGGTATTCTCAAGCTAACTCCAGGTGTAACCCTTTGAGGTCTCGCAGACAGGTATTCTCAAGCTGATTCCAAGGCGTAACCCTTTGAGGTCTCGCAGACAGGGATTCTCATGCTGACTCCAAGGCGTAACCCATTGAGGTCTCGCAGACAGGTATTCTCAAGCTAACTCCAGGTGTAACCCTTTGAGGTCTCGCAGACAGGTATTCTCAAGCTGACTCCAAGGCGTAACCCTTTGAGGTCTCGCAGACAGGTATTCTCAAGCTGACTCCAGGTGTTATCCTTTGAGGTCTCGCAGACAGGTATTCTCAAGCTGACTCCAGGTGTTCTCCTTTGAGGTCTCGCAGACAGGTATTCTCAAGCTGACTCCAGGTGTTATCCTTTGAGGTCTCGCAGACAGGTATTCTCAAGCTGACTCCATGTGTTACCCTTGGAGGTCTCGCAGACAGGTATTCTCATGCTGACTCCAAGGCGTAACCCTTTGAGGTCTCGCAGACAGGTATTCTCAAGCTAACTCCAGGTGTAACCCTTTGAGGTCTCGCAGACAGGTATTCTCAAGCTGACTCCAAGGCGTAACCCTTTGAGGTCTCGCAGACAGGTATTCTCAAGCTGACTCCAAGGCGTAACCCTTTGAGGTCTCGCAGACAGGTATTCTCAAGCTGACTCCAAGGCGTAACCCTTTGAGGTCTCGCAGACAGGTATTCTCAAGCTGACTCCAGGTGTTATCCTTTGAGGTCTCGCAGACAGGTATTCTCAAGCTAACTCCAGGTGTTATCCTTTGAGGTCTCGCAGACAGGTACTCTCAAGCTAACTCCAGGTGTTATCCTTTGAGGTCTCGCAGACAGGTATTCTCAAGCTAACTCCAGGTGTAACCCTTTCAGGTCTAGCAGCACGGACGGGCTCTTTTTTTCCTTTTACCATTGGGGAGGGGGGAGGAGAGAAGGTGTGTGTTTGTAGGTGTGTGTCGGGGTGATTTCCACATATGCCCGGTGACACTGGTTGTGGGTTCACGTCGGGTTCGCACTACCCATCCACATCTTCTCTTTCAGATCTCTTCTTCAGCAGAATTGTATTAAACATTGGTTTCACAAATTTTTGCAGTAACGGGAACTAGCATTAGGTATCAAAGACTAGTAGCATATTGTAGTTTAACACAATATATTGTTAAGTTTGGAAAAAAAAGATTCTAGGATAAATCGATAAGGCACCATCCTAAACATAAGCATAATAATTATTGGACATAAAAACGATGTAGTTTTCCTTGTTCTCAACCTCTACTGATGCAGAGCGCCCTTCACCCCTCCCCCCAACCCACCCAATTCCCCCCCCCCCCAACCCAAAAGCTATTTTAAAAAATGACAGTTAAAGAATACACAGTATTAGAACTACTGGCAGTAGTTTTTTTTGACAGATCTGCGCGACTTTAAGAGCTTGAAAATTATTTATAGTTCCAACAAAACACAATTTTTAGAACCGCTGTTGATAACCAGTAGACAGCTCTGCACGATTTATAGTGTGATTAAAAAAAAAAAACAACATTATTGTTCCAGAGATCGGCGAGAAACGAGACAAACATTATTTTAATGCCGAGAAAAATAAACAGAATGACACAAACAAACAAACAAAAAAAAAAACAATGTCATTGCCCTCCAAGTTTATTCAAATGTTTTTAATACACGTTTCAGATTTTATATATAAGTCAGCACCATTTTGTTGGGTTTTTTAAATTTTTTAAAGCATTGTCTTACTTTTCACTTCGTTTCTTGGCCAGAAATAATAAAAAAAATATATATATACCGAAAATAAATATTAAAAACACTGTAGATAAATATAGTTTTCTTTTATATTGTTAAACTTCAGAAATAATAATATTTTTTTTTTGTCTGTCTGGGAGACCAATTGAAATTTGGTCGGTAAATCATGCTAAATCTGGCCACACTCACTCACGTTTTATTTTTTTATTTTTCTGGCTTTTATTTCATATTAAAAAAAAACTTTTTAGATCAGAATGAGGAAGCCATTGCTAAATATCTGATAAAGTTAGAATGGCTATTCTGAGACACGTAGGCAGAGACTTTTATAAAATATCTGAGGTCCTCATCTGCACACATCACATGGGTCAAACAACAAAAATTGTTTCTTCTCGGCAGCTTTTCGCAAAGTTTTTTTTTTGCAATTCGAGACACACCAAGAAATCTTTTCGGTTTTCGCGACCTACATTGAAAAGACATAAAATATAATTAAAGAATGAAATAGCTAATGGGCCCCCATATTTATAGGCCCACACCCTAGTAAAGGCCTAGTGTGTCCCCATGCCTAAAGGTAGCCTTCCGGAAACTGGTAATTTGTGATGGGATGGCACAACGCAGTTAGCCATATCGTGGTTACCAAATACATAAGTCCCGGTGGGACTTGTCCTCTTTAAGGGCCCTGCATTATGACATTCGACAGCATGATAATGTTCTCAATATATAAAGTAAAATAAAATTTGGGTGGGCCCTCAAGCTGAGGCCCGAGGGGGACTTCCGAATTCGGGCCCCCCCCGCCCCCCCCCCACGTTAGGTAAGCCTCTGATACATATCGTTTCCATGTAGCTCAGTATACATTAATTGTTTACCTCTTTGTTTAAAAACAAATAAATTAATCTTGTAGTAGTTACTAAGGTCAGTCACATTACTGCACTTGATTGGAGACAATGCGAGGGAGGGATGTATGCTTCAACCAACTCAATAATAATAATGATATTTTTTTTATAATTGATCTATTTTTGTCTGTCTCGTGACTCTAGCAATGAAATTCAAATTCAGTCATACATATGATACAATTCAGGTGGGTTGGGGCAGGGAAAGAGAAACAGACAATTGGAGAGGGAAGGAAAATGTTTTTTTCTTTCTAAATTATTATTTCCGATTTAAAAACATTTTATATGAAAGATTGTTTCCCGCCCCCTACTTTAATAATAAAATTTTAAACCGAAAATAATAAAAAAAATCTAGGGCAGCAATGTTCCCTCATTAAAAAAAGGCAGACGTTATTTTCTAGATTTGAGCCTCTGATGTACTTTAAATTTTGTCTGGGGAATATAAAAAAAAATGTTCACATCAAATATTTTCCAAATAATGCAATTAACTTATTTTTGTGTAACAGTTTCCAATGACCAAATTTTTTTTTTTTTTGCACAGACTGATCATCTTGAATCATGCTACATGGTCAATATTTGAGATTTTTTACAGATTTAAAGTAAAACACATTTTACGTCTAACATTGGCAATTGGCAATACGTAAGTGAGAAATTTAATAAACTTATGACAATGTTTCTTGTTTTCTGTACTTTATATTGGTCTGACCTATTTCCTTATCAAATATCAATATATCAGCTCATTATTTCAAATAAAAGCATCTCGTTGATTTTCATTTTTTTTTTTTTGTGCTTGCAATATTTTTTTTTATTTATTAGACATTCTATTAGCATCATTTAAAAAAAAAAAAAGATAAAAAACAAACAATGTTTATAACAGAGATTACTCTATTGACCGTCAGATCCAAACTAACTCCAGTTGTTGTCCTTACATTCAGAATGGCATAGTAAAGATAAAAAAAAACATAAACTTTTTTATTTCTATTTTTAGAACATTTTAAACAATTGAGAAATTCAATTATAGGCGTTTATAGCCAATGGGAGAGAAGGGGAAAAAAAAACAACAATTGTAGAGAGTATGTCGTTAAGGTCAAAGTTTACAAGACTTTGGTATAGTCCAATCAGATACGAGGCAATAAAATGTAATCGATTATATCTTCTCTTTATGACTGATGATGTAAGAGATTTTGAAAACTATGGAAATGTATTTAATGACTTGTTTATTGTTTATGACGACAAGATAAAATGTGGTTAAAAAAAAGTGAGCAATTCTTTTCATCAACATCAATGATCATCTAAAGCAAGCCATTAAAATAAACAATGATATGATCATGGTCTATGAGGGAATGTATTAACGCCTTGAGACATTTTGTATCACAAAAGTACAAAATATTCAATAAATGTATTGAGTTGGAGTGGAAAGAAAGTGTACATTCGTTTAGCCTACATGTGTACATCCATTTAGCCTACAATTGTACATCCAATTAGCCAACATTCGTACATCCATCTAGCCTACATGTGTACATCCATTTAGCCTACATGTGTACATTCATTTATCCAACATTTGTACATCCATTTATCCTACATACATTTATTTAGCCTACTGCTGTGCATCTATTTAACTTCCACCTGTACAACTATTTAGCCAATAATAATTATTATTATTATTTAATCTTTTTTTGTTCAAGAGAAATGTATGCAGACTTATTCACATATGTTTTTATAGAATTCTTCAAAAAAATTGCGTTATCAAATGTTCGATTTTCCCGATTTACCATTGTAACAATAGCTTGAAGTTTATCCCTGTAATACCATATTAATTCATTTTATTGTATTCTATTTCTTCTGTTCTATTTGTAGCATTCTTTTTTTGTGTATTCTCATTTTATTTATTTACATCACCGTCTTATTTTGAATTCTTTTTTTTTTTCCTCTTCTTTTTCTTTGTAATTTTTTGAGCCTTAGAATTACGTCATCACACATTATATATTGATCCTAGAATTCAATGCACTAATTATTTGTTTCATACCATTTTCTATAACAACAGTCGGCCATCTTGTCCTCTCATAACTAAGGCAGTAGGTCATTGCTTTGAGCCTGTTTTTAACCCATCAAATGGTTATTTCTATTTAAAAAAAAAAAAATAAATACATAAAGAAATAAAGATACCAATCTCCGTTTGAATTGACCCACTGTCCAACATCGGGCACAATACCTACTGAGCTATTATATCACCTGACCCACAATCACACTCACACACACACACACACACACACACACACGGAAATATCACATACTTATGTACCTGACACAATTAATTAAGCTAATAAAAAGAAATATCACCAGAAAAAGAAAAATTTAAATCGCATACCCTGAGGTTGTTCAATAGCATTAAAACACATTTAGTATTCTTAGATCTAAAAATATAGTGAACGGTTTCAGATTATTCTTACAGACGTTCAATTCAGTTGGTAAAGTTCAATAATTAGAGACGGGGAAATTATGTTAGTTAAATGTTATTTTTAAATGAAAAATAATCTTGTGTATTTTTTTTTAGACTAATTCTGTTGGTGCTGCAAGAAGCATGGGTGTAACGATGTTAATTCTGTTGGTGCTGCATGAAGCCTGGTTGTAACGATGCTCTGTTGGTGCTGCAAGAAGCCTGGGTTGAACGATGCTAACTCTGTTGGTGCTGCAAGATGCTGGGTGTATCCATGCTGCAAGAAGCGTG